>PVJI01012995.1:0-49342 GCA_004026765.1 Micronycteris hirsuta | reverse complement strand
ATTAAAATGGCAACAAAAACATATCTGTCAACAATTGCTTTAAATTCAAATGGATTAAATGTTCCAACCAAAAGACGTATGGCAGCTGAATTTACAAGTAAACAAGAGCCTTACATATACTGTCTATTGTATTGTATAAGAGACTCCCTTTGGATCGAAAGACACACAGACTCAAAGTAAAGAGATAGAAAAAGATATTTTATGAAAATGGAAACAATAAATTTGGGGCAGCAATAGTTATACCAGACAAAATAGACTTTAAAACAAAGGCTATAGCAAGAAACAATGAAGGGCCCAGCAATTCCACTCCAGATATTTAGCTGAAGAAATAGAAAACCCTAAATTAAAAAGACTTATGGATCCATATGTTCATTGCAGCATTATTTACAATAGCCAAGACAGGGAAGCAGCCTCAGTGTCCATCAAGAGATGAACAGATAAAGAAGTGGTGCATATATACAAATGAAATATGACTCAGCCATAAAAAGAATGAAATCTTGCCATCTGTATCAACATGGATGGACCTACAGAGTACTCTGTTCAGTAAAATAAGTCAGAGAAAGACAAATGCCATATAATTTCAGTTAAATGTGGGAAATATATAACAAAACAAATGAACAAGAAGAACAGAAACAAACTCATGGATACAGAGAACATTTTGACAGTTGCCAGAGGGGCAGGGGGTGGATGGATGAGTGAGAAAGGTGAAGGGATTAAGAAGTACAAATTGGTAGTTACAGAGTAGCCATGGGTTGTAAAGTACACAGCACAGGGAATACGGTCAATAACATTGTAGTAACTTAGAACGGCATCAGATGGGCACTAGATTTATCAGGGTGGTCACTTCACAAGTTATACAAATGTCTAATCACTGGGTTGTATACCTGAAACTGATATAATGTTGGATATCAACTATAATTAAAAATAAAAAATTATTTAAAAAGAGCACACTCTAGATAATTGATGCAGCTAAAACCTGAACTGGGTTTGTCAGGCTTCAGAGCCTGAGTTCTTGACCACTGGGCCCCCTTGCCGTGGTGACAGCCACAGTATCCAGCCCTCTTACCCTGGGCCCATTGTGAACTACAGCGGAGTCTTGGGGTTGGCTGTGCCTGTGGGACTGAGAGTATGGCTGAGAACTGACCCCATGACTTCTCAGGGCATCTTTCCCTCAGTCCCAGTATGAATTCAGCTTTTTATCTATTTTAAATTCCCTGAATTATTTCTACAATTATTTTTGGGGAGCACATTTAAGGTATAGGTTGTGACCTCCAGCTTAAACTGGATGTCCAGACTTCCTTTATAGACCAGTAAATGGCAAACTTTTTGTAAAGGGCTCCATAGTAAATATAGGGTCCAGCACAAATAACTCCCCTTTTATTAGTAAATATTTTATTACAAAATCATAAGTGTATAATTCTGTAACATAACAATATCACACTAAAGCACACCAACTGACATTTTATGTGAAATGTTCAAGTTGCTGTCCGTCTCGTGCAAGACATTCCTACCCACCACATGCAAGCAAGCCTTACTTCTGCCAGACGCTGTGTTTTAGGCTTTGCAGGTGTAACGGAGTTTTTAAAAAACGCCATCTTGACCCAGTTGGAGGTCCCGCATAGGGCAGGTCAGTTTCTCTGCTTGAGCAGCCGTTTAAGTCCAGGTCCCCAATACCTTCCTTATCAGGTTCACACTACATACCCACCAAGGGCCAGATGCTTGACAACCACGGACAGTTCCAGTGCCCCAGAGCCCCTAAAATAATTCAAATTAGCCAGACCTGTCTACCCTGCCTCATCCTTTTTTCTTTGTGGAAACTATAATAAAGGTGCTTGCCCACAGTTCCCCTTGTCCCTGCATCTTGTGATTGACTCCGGTGTTTCTCCTCAGTGGCACTGCGTGGTGTTCTGTGTTACTCCCAGGGAACTGTGAGTAACAGAAGCGTAAAACTCTTTCCAGTTTCTCTCTTGATCCTCATCTGGCCTCCCTACACCTAACCCAAGGTAATATGGTCCAACGGCAGGCTATGGTTTTGGACATAGCTACTCAACTCTGTCAATGTGTGCCAAAACATCCAGGACAATGTATGAGTAAGTGGGTGTGACTGTGTTCCGATAAAACTTTATTTATAAAAATAGGTGGTGGACCAAATTAGGCTTACAGACTATGGTTTGCTGACCCCTCTATTAGAGCACCCTCATAAATGTTGATTTTTCTGATCAATGGGTAACACTAAAGAAAGTTTGATATAGATGAGTATTATAGTTAGTAAATCTTTTCAGTTAGTTGACACTGAAAGACTCTTGCAAAGGCTTGAAAGGCACTTTGTACTCTAAAGTATTTCAGCTCTGATGCCCATCTGTGCTCAGGATTATACTTCATATGATTTTACGGTGACAGTAATAAAAATGGAGCTGCCCTAATAGAGAACAGACGGTAGGCCAGCTACTGTGTCAAATGCTTTATTTTCATTATCACTATTCATTTCCCTAAGGAAAACAGTGTCTCCCCAAAATGGAGGCTTAGAGAAACCCAGGAACATGTACTAAGTGGTAGAGGCAGCAAGTCAATTCACTGCAAGAAAATCATGTTCTTAATCCAGTAGTGCAGTTATGTCTCTGGGATTCCCTCATCTCCTTTAAAACATGTCAAAGCCACCCTTTAAAAATATCTATTGGATTCAATTATGGTTATTTAGTATATGATTTCTTTTGTCAAATAACTTTTAATTTTAGGTATCCCCAAAAGGGTAGACATACTTTTCCAGTAATTGGACCTTGTATAAAGTGACAGGATTGATTCTTGCATTCATTTTTGTTCATAATAGAATTTATTAGTTTAGTTGGATTGTTAATTTTCTTTCTCCCAAGGCACTGACTGATAAACCAATAAATCTTTAGTGAGTCAGGTAAATCAACTGTCACCCATTTGTCAGCCTTTTCTACAGAGCGGAGGTTTTACCCAGGACTGTGTTTGCTCCTTCCCATTGTTTTCACTCTCAAAACTCCATTATATACTAAGGTGCTTAAGCAAATCCCTAAGATGGCAAGCTCCCCAACCCTTTTCCCTTTTAAAAAAAATAGCAAAAGGGATCATGTTTCTCCAGCTATCTTAGGGCGAGAACTCTGATGTTTGCATATTTGCATTTCAACCCCTAACTTCCCCCGAGGCCAGCCGCGGTCTGACGCCAGGCCCGCGGGCGCAGCGCTGGGACTGTGGGTTAAGCCTCTGAATGCTGACGAGTTTTCCGCAGCGTTCTCAGCGTGTGAGAAGAATGTTTTTGTAGCTGGGAGGCAAACGGAATGTCCAAAGCCGTGCAAGAGTTTTGAAAAATAGTTGTCTTATGTATAAATTTATTTTGCTCTTAGTGTTTTATTCTTGCCTCTTTCATTATTACTTATTTCTATGTTATTTTAAAATAGCTTAGTTTTATTTGATTTTCTCAAGACGGAAGTTTGGGTCACTGTGTTGAATGCTGCAGTCTTGATTTTTAAAGGTTCTTTGTTTCTTTATCATTTATACCAAGCCAAGTATGGGCAGCTCAGATGTTCTTCCTGGGTTGAGAAGACCTGGTGATTTCCATAAAAGATGCCTCTCCGGCCTTGCCTGTCCACAAAGAGCGGCCCTGCTGGAGGCATTGGCATGAACTGGAAGGCAACAGCTTAGGTCTGTAGTTCCTGTAACAGGAACAGCGTGGCATTTGGCTGTGGATTTATCCCTCTAACAGTTTAAGTAATTGTGCTCACTTTTAGGTAAAAATGTATTTCCTTAACTGGCTTTTTATTCTTTTTGCAAAGAAGAATATATTTCAGAAATGTGAATTATTCTATCTGGGTAGAAAAAACCCACACCTAATTTCATGAATTGGCGCATTGACTTAAAGGATAATCAAGAGTAATTTATTGAGAAACGCCTTTTTGCAAAGCACTGGAGTTGGGGAAGGTGAGACACAAGCCAAAGTGAAGTAAAATCAAGTGTTCCGCCCTCAGTACCTCGAGATACGAGATGGAATAGAGAGAATGCCAGAGAACTGACCCCTCAGTGAAAGAATCCAGTTTGAGAGATTGTGGACCTGATAGCACTGGCCAGGAACCTGGAAGGACTGATGGTACTGCCTTCAAGAATGCAGCTACATTTATATTTACCTTGGCTGTTAGAGACCAAGAGGGACGGAGGGATAGAGTCAGGCTGAAGAAATGGGGAGAGAGAGGGAAGGAAAGAGAGAGGGAGGGAGAATATGAATGAATGTGTTTATGTGTGTGTGTGTGTGCTTTTTGGGGGGATAATTAGCTATATACTTCAGCTGGCACAAGTGTAGGGAGCAATGGGAAATGATTTTCTAAAAATAATTTAGATTTAAATCTCATAATTCATTAAGTCTTTAGGAGAATAGCAATGCATATTTTCCTTTCATGTGCAGTAAAATTAGATACTTGTCTGTAGAGCTGATAATTAAATTTATTATAAAGTTAATGCCAGATCCATTGTCAGCTATTTTGTAAACCGTTAATGTGATGGACGCGTAATGAGCTCTGTATTGTAATTCTAGAAATAGTTACAATAATGCTGCCCTCTAGGTCAGGGTCATGGTGTCATTAAGTCGCACAGCCTGTACTTTCTAAATCTCTTTATTAATCATTTGCCTGTGTGTTTAAACTGGGAATTGATCCCTAATCTAGGCCAAACATCAGGATTAGCAGCAAGTAGTTTCCACTATATTCTAGTTTTTTGAGGCAACTTTGATGGACTATTTGAAAGAACTAAAGTATTTTATATCTAGAATAAGAAATATATAACATTAAATTGCCTTTCTGCTAAAAATATTCTACCACTTGGGATTTTTTATGTTATATTATCAGAAAACACAATCAGTCCCATTGCATATTCTTTTTATTTCTTGTATGTTTTGAGGTGAGAAACTAGTATTACTTTCTCACCCCAAAATATACAATAAAAAGGGGAATTAATCAAGTAAGAGAGATTTCAAAAACAGATGGGTCAAAATAAACTAAATGAAATGGATTAGGATTTGAAGGGAGGACCTTATTGGGTTGCAATTGACCAATATTATTTAGTAGCATTGCTAAGAAATTGCTAGTAGTAACAGAATTGTAGCACAGCTCTGGAATCTTTCCTAATGGTTTAGTTGAGAAATGAATCACTGGGTCATTTAAAGAGTGAAGATTCCCAGGTCTTATATAGACTGATCTAAACTAGATATTTTAATTCTGTAACCTGGGGTGGGACCTGTAAATCTGCATTTTTTAAAAGTAGACCATTTTTTAAAAAGTTTTATTTATTTATTTTTAGTGAGAGGCAAAGGGAGGGAGAAAGAGAGAAACATCAATATGTGTTTGCCTCTTGTGTACTCCCTCCTTGGGACCTGGCCAGCAACCCAGGTACGTGCCCTGACTGGGAATCGAACTGGTGACACTTTGGTTTGCAGGCCGGCACTCAATCCACTGAGCCTCACTAGCCAGGGCAAAATCTGCATTTTTAACCATTGTCCCAGGTGATTGAGAAGTGCTTCACTGGAACACAGATGCTTTAACAGAAACCCACGAATAATATTGAGGACTTGCTCAGTGAGCATGTACAGAGATTGAATTAACGATAGTGGTGGGCTATGTCAAGTGGCTGTGAAACCGTCCAGAGTGCCGTGAGCTAAAATTCTCCATGCCAGTGCTCCTGGGCTTTCTAAGAATAGGCCACCTATGGTTAATGACAGTTTCGTTTTTTCCTTTCTACTCTTTGTGCTTTTTTCCCTTCATGCCTTCTCTGTTGGCTAGAGTACAGGGCGGAGCAGAACTGGTATTGGTGGACATTAGTGACTTATTCTTTTTATTTCTTCCAGTTTAATTGAGATATACTTGACACACACATCATTGTATAACTTCAAGGTATACAGCATAATGATTTGATGTATATATTTTTTGAAATGTTTACTGCAATAAGTTTCATTAGCATCCACCCTCTCATATAGACACAATAAAAAGAGAAAAAAATTTGTTTTCTTGTGAGAACTCTTAAAAATTAATTTCTTAACAACTTTCTTCTATAGTATACAGCAGTATTAACGATAGTCATCCTGTTGTGCATTATATCCCCAGGACTCATCTTGTAACTGGAAGCTTGTGTCTTTGATCTCCTTTCTCCAATCCCCCTCCTCATGTAACCAAAGATCTGATCTCTTTTTCTTTCAGATTCCACATGTAAGTGAGATCATACAGTATTTGTCTTTCTCTGTCTGACTTACTTTACAAGGTCCATCCATGATGTCACAATGGCAGGATCTCCGTTTTTCATGGCTAAATCATTCTATTGTACACTTGAGTCACGACATCTTTATCTCTACGTCCAACAGTGGATGCTTCGGTTGTTTCCATATTTGGTAAATAATGTTGCAATGAACATGGAAGTGCAGATATCTTTTCAAGTTAGTGTTTTCGTGTCCTTTGGATACATTCCCAGCGGTGGAATTGCTGGGTCATATAGCAGTTCCATTTTTAGTTTTTCGAGGAACCTCCATGCTGTTTTCCAAAGGGGATATACCAGTCTGCATTCCCACCAACAGTGCAAGAGGGCTCCCTTTCCTCACATCTTTCCAGCATGAGATCTCTCTCTCTCTCTTAATGATAGCCATTCTAACAGGCATGAGGTCAGATCTCATTGTGGGTATTCTTTGTTTGATAAAGGTAATGTATTTATTTCACTGTTTAAAACCAAGAAAAAGGAACAGTCATTATTACTGGGTAAAAAAAATATAAATGTGCTTCTGTTTTGGTGAAGTTTGGAGTGGAGACGCGGGAAGAGGCAGCAAGTTCCTCATGGCTGTAAACGGAAATGTCTATGTGGTGCCGTCACATAGATAATAGAAATATCTATCGGGGACATGGAAACTGCTCCATAATTTAACCTTTGGTCCGAATTCAAGTGGGGTCATACTGCACATGGTGATCCCCATGGTATTCTTCTAGAAAGGAGCCTCTTATGGGTTTAGGCAGGGGGATGAAACATAAACCTCTCGTTGTTTTGATTTGCATTTCCCTGATGATTAGTGATGTTGAGAATCTTTTCATGTACTGTTTTTCCTTTCAGATAAGTGATTTATTTTTTTAAAATACATTTTATTGCTTATACTATTACAGTGGTCCCAATTTTCCCCCTTTGCCCTGCTCCACTAGGTACCCACATTTCCTCTGGCAATCCCCCACGTAGTTATTGTCCTTGGGTCGTACATGTAAGTTCTTTGGCTTCTCCATTTCCCATACTATTCTTACATCCCCCTGTCTATTTTGTACCTACCATTTATGCTTCTTAATCTATGTACCTTTTCCTCTAATCTCCCCCTTCCCTCTCCCAGCTGATAACCCTGCAAATGATCTCCATATCTACGATTCTGTTCCTTTCCTGCTTATTTACTTAGTTTCTTTTTTTTCAATCCAGTTATTGATAGTTGTGAATTTGTTGCCATTTTAATGGTCATAGTTTTGATTTTCTTCTTTTTCTTAAATAAGTCCCTTTAACATTTCATGTAATAATGACTTGGTGATAATGAACTCCTTTAACTTTACCTTGTCTGGGAAGCACTTTGCCCTTCCATTTTAAATGATAGCTTTGCTGTATAAAGTAATCTAGGTTGGTCTTTGCTTTTCATCACTTTGAATACTTCTTGCCAGTCCCTTCTTGTCTGCAATTTTTATTGTGAGAAATCAGCTGACAGTCTTATGGGAATTCATTTTGTAAGTAACTCTCTGCTTTTCTCTTGCCGCTTTTAAGATTTTTCTCTTCATCTTTAACCTTTGGCATTTTACTTATGATGTGTCTTGGTGTGTCCCTCTTTATGTTTAACTTGTTTGGGACTCTCTGTGCTTTCTGGACTTGGATGTCTATTTTCTTCACCAAATTAGGGAAGTTTTCTTTCATTATTTTTTCAAATAAATTTTCAATTTCTTGCTCTTCCTCTTCTCCTTCTGGCATCCCTATGATTTGGATGTTGGTACGTTTGGAGATGTCCCAGAGGCTCCTGTACTATCCTCATTTTTTAAATTCTTTTTTTCTTCTTGCTATTCTGGTTGAATGCTTATTTCTGCCTTATGTTCCAAATCACTGATTGGAATCCCAGCTTCATCCCCTCCACTGCTGGTTCCCTGTAGAGCAGGGGTGTCAAACTCATTTTCACTGGGGGCCACACGGTTGCCTTCAAAGGGTCAAATGTAATTTTAGGACTGTATAAATGTAACTACTCATTAACTAGGGGCAAGGAGCTCGGTGCTGCTGCTGGATAGAAACAAGATGTTGAGCTGGATAAAACAAGGTGGAGGGCCGGATTTGGCCTGTGGGCCTTGTGTTTGCCACCTGTGCTGTAGAGTATTCTTTATTTCACTTAATGTAACCTTCATTTCTTCCTGGGTCTTTTTTATGTTGTTGCTGTGCTCGTTGAGTTCTTTGAGCATCCTGATTACTAGTGTTTTGAACTCTGAATCTGATAGGTTGGTTATCTTCATTTCATTTAGTTCTTTTTCTGGGGTTATGTTCTGTTCTTTCACTTCGGCCACATTTCTTTGTCTCCTTAACTTGGCAGCCTCCCTGTGTTTGTTTCTCTCTATTAGGTAGAGCTGCTTCGACTCCCTGTCTTAGTAGTGTGGCCTATTGTAGAAAAGGCACCTCTAAATTGTGTGGGGTGGAGACTTAGGTAATTACCAGTGTTGACGGGAGAGACCTGGTTCTTCTTGCTGACGCGTGTAAAGAATTACAGATCAGCAAATCTATTAATGTTGAAATAGTTTATTAGCGACCCCTTCCCATGGAAGAGAATGGGACTGGGTAGAGAGGGAGAGGTGAAAGGCAAAGTTTCAGGGCAAAGCAGGGCAGCAAAAGAGCAAGCAGCTGAAGACCAGGGTGGCAAGCCCCTGGGCAGCCTGTGGCCGGTGGCCAGAGGCCCAGTGGCCCCAGAGACAAGAGTGCCAAAAGTGCCCTCCGCCCCCCAGAGCAAGAGAGTGAGTCCTTTGTTCTCAGGACTTATATAGTCAGTTGGATAAGAGACAAACTTACATACTGATTAACGGGTACAGGTGGCATGTGTAGGGGTCTGTTAGACCTAATCTTTATCTTATTCCAGACTCTACTTGTTCATCTTGTTGTAAAGCAAATATGTGACAGTGGACTATTCATTAAAATTGGGATGCTTCCCAGAGTTATTTATGGACTCATCTGTGAGTCTCCGGGACTCCCTCGTAAAACAGATAGTGACCAGAGGTAGGCAATTAAGCAATTAACCAAAGTTGTTTTATGGGTTTCTTCCTTGGGCACCGTGGACCCTCTCCCACATTCCAGGCCTTGGGATGAAAGCACAGTTTCAAGGCTTTTTCCCAGATAGTGTAAATGCTACATAGGATTTCAAGGATTTCCCTCCTTACTTGCTAGCATAGCATTTCTTGTAATGTTGGAACACTTGGCAATATTATCACACCAGGCTCAGGACTGCTGAGTTAGTACGTGAGACCTGTCTCCTTCCTCCTCCCTGCCTTGGTTTACTATTTATTCTACTTAATTGGTGAAAAAGTATTTCCTGGCAATCAGGGTGCTAGACGCTGGCCAGTGATAGCAGTGTGGTCTCAGAGTTCTTCCTATGCTGTCTCCTGCCTCACCAGGGTGGGGCAACTTATTTCTCTGCTTTGTGGCTCTGTGTGGGGGGAGGGCTCAGAGAGGGCACAGTGAGTCTCCCTGCCTTCTGGAGATTTGCCTGGCACCAGCCCTGTTTCAGTCACTTCACTTACTCCTTGGATGTGACTGGTATCCTTCCAGCTGTTGCACTGGTGCTGAACCCAGAGGGTGTGGGTCTGCATATGTTCTAAGTCTGTGCAAGCCACTGAAGCAGAGTTTCCTGAGAATACAGAAGTTTCTACGCCACCCCAACCCCCACTGATTTTTACAGACAGACATTATGGAGATTTATCTTCCTGGTGCTGGAAACCTGGGTTGTATGGTCTGGCCTGGGGCTGGGATTGCTCACTCCCAAGATATCCCTCTTGATTTTTACCCACCACACATGAAAGTGGAACTGCCATTCTTCAGCCGCCTCTCTGCCACCTGTCTGCGCTTCTCTGCCTGCCACTGCATCTCCGCCCCTTCTGCCCGTCTGGATGAATGTGGACTTCCATACAGCTCAATTTTCTGATGGTTCCAGGTGTCATTTGTTTTGAGGTCTAGTTGTAATTCTTTCTGTGGTTGTGCGTGGAGGCAAAGTGTGTTTACCTACACCTCCATCTTGACTGGCTAAGTAAGCTATTCTTGATCCTAAAAGGAAAACTTGCATTTTTATTACTGAGCATGGTATTACCTATAGCTTCATAATAATCTCTGTCAGATGAAGGAACAGAAAACATCATACTTAATCGTGGATATGGAAGCTTTCTCTGAGGTGCTCTCTTTTACTTTTAATAACAATTTTTGCTTAAATTCTATATTGTTTGGTAATACAATAATTATGTCAGCTTTCTTTTGTTTGTTATTTACACTCTATATAATTTTTCCATTCTTTTGCTTTTAACATTCCTGTATCTTTATTTGTTATGAATAGTGTATGGTTAGATTTTATTATTTAATCCATTCTGTGGTTTCATACTGATATATGTGGGTTAAAATCTGGGCTTTCTGTTCATGTCACCTGTTTTCTCTCTCTTTTTTTCTTCTCCTGACTTCTTTTGGATGTGCAGATGATGTATTGAAACCTATACAATTTTACTGACTAATGTAAATCCAATCAATTAAATTAAAAAAATTTCATCATCCTTTCCTCTGCACCCAGATTGGAAGTTATAGACTATTTTCTACTATGGTTACCCTAAAAATTAAAATTATTCTACAGTTTATTAAAGTATGATGTTAATCAAAACTGTTATCATCCACCTGAAAAACAGAACTACCTTCAAGCACATTAATTCCATTTATTTCCTATTCTGACTTACATATTTTGTTGTTGATTATTTTGAATTTATATTTTTAACCCCCCACAAAGCATTTTTATAATTATTTTATGAGGTCAGTGCTCAGTTACCTTTACCCACATGTTCACCATTTTACTTATTCTCCACCTCTTATTGCATCTGTGACATTCCATGTTAGAACATTTTTCTTCTGCCTAAAATTTATATTTAAAATTTTCCTTTGGTTCAAGTCTGCTAATCACAAATTCTCCCCATTTTTGTTTGCCTAAAATGTCTTTATTTAAACTTCATTCTTTATTTTTGATTCTTTTTTTTATTTTGATTCTTCATCTTGGCATAATTTCTTACTTAAAGAAAAGTTTTAAGAATGGTACAAAGAATTACGAATACCCTCTATCCAGATTCTTCTTTTTTGATAGGAAGATCTCAAGCATTTATTTCATATATCCTGCCCCAGGGACCTGCTCATGTTAGCTGATATTATAACAGAGTGCAGCCAGGGCCCTCCCAAAAAGGATTTGTAATAGAGTCCAGAATTCAGGGTTTCCAGGAAATATTAAAAATATAGGATGTCCTCACCCCCACAAGGGGGATGGGACATATGGAGCAGGGCCATTGAGAGTTGTTTTGCGTAGCAACAGTTTTGCAAACAACCTCAGGAATGGTCATTTAACATATCTGTAACTTTTAACTAGTCTCATGGATGTGTTAAATAGCTGTGGCCAGTGTTTTGAGCCAGGGAGATGGGAGTGACTTCAATTCTCCCTGGTTACAGAGCCTGCATGAGAGCTTGGAGATGATTGGCTCCACACCACAGGGTCACACTTGTCCGGGTTTACTATGGCAGCCTAGAAAGCTGGAAAAATACAGGAATCCTGGCAGGTATAGCCCCTTGATGGAGGAGTTGGAAATGGGGCTGCAGAAGAAGATTGGGACTGGGATTTAAACACAGGTGTGGCAGCCATGGAAAGGTTTTGGAACCATAAGGGTTTGGCGAGGTTTAGAACTACATGGCTTTAGGGCTCCCTTTGCCATGCAGTTTAGGAAGCCAGAAAGCAAGATGTAGCAGCAATGCAGAGCTCTCTCTTAGCAGTTTGAAAGAATGCAGGAGAGACATTGCAGGAAGGAAAGGGGTGAAAGGACTCTTGCTGGTGGGCCAGAAGAAGGTGCCATGTGGGTTTGGATTGAGGACTGGAGATCCTGGTGGCACAGCTGATGGTGCTGGGAACCACGGGAGGCCTGCCAGCTGAGCACGGATTACTGGGAAGAACCGGGGGCTCTCTGAGCCATGGACTTCTATTTCTTTTCCTGAGATAAGGTACTCTGAACTGGGCAAAGTGGGGAGGGAAGAACTGTGTGTGTTTGTGGGTGTTTTAAGAGACTGGGATTTTAACAAAGGCATTAAGTCATTACTCTAAGTCTGTATAACTTTTGAATGAACAATTCCTTTCCTTTTTACCAGTCTCTGGCATTGAGAGCCTTAATTCCCTGGCAGCAGGCAAAGCAAACCTAGTACAGGAGGATCCTGGGAGAAGGGGGGTCCATTTGATAATAGTATTTTGTCTGCCCCTCCCCCCCAGCAAGGGTCCATTCTGCAACAATATTATTTACCGACTGAAAAACTCTATCATCCTGAGGCCTAGCCCAGGCCCAGCTCATTTCTCAGTTAACTGTTACTTGTTCCTTTGCTCCCCCCCTGCTGGATCCATGTTTCTACTGTGGCCCTTTCTACTGCACTATAACCTGTTCACATAGTCACATGTCTGTCTGCTCCATTAGACCTTGAAGGTTACACAGGACAGGGACTCTTATCCACCTTTGTAGTTTTAGCATCCCAGATCACCATATTTATTCAATAAACAAATTTCCAAGAAACCATTCTGGGATACCTGTGATCCCCCAAAATACTATGGAGCTTTCTGACTGCACATTCCTTTCCTAGCTCCTTTCTGCCATCTACTTGGTAAATCCTCTCTTTCATTTTTCCACTCATATTTTCAGACTCTAGGCCCAAGAGGTAGTTGAAATGCCACTTATGAAGTCATTTTTGACTCCTTCCCTTCCAGTTATTTCTAGGTTTATATCTCTCTGGCATTTTGTAGCATTTATCTTTATTAATCAGTTCTTTTAGATGTCTCTTTCCTCTACTCTACAGACCGTGGAGAACCTGCTGTGTTGTACCACGCATGGCACATAGTGAACCAGTGACCCTCAATTCCAGCTGTACATCAGAATCACCCACACAGTTTCTTAAAAATACTAATTTGTAGAACCTCATCCTTAAAGAGACTTATTCAATAGAGTTGGGCCAAAGTTCTAAATTACTGTGATAGCTGATGGGCAGCCAGGGTTGAGAACCTCTGTAGCATATACGAAAACTTATGCTAAAGACCTATAGCCATTCATTAAGGGGAATTCGGTTAAGATTCATTCCACTAAGCGTGAACCAATTCTGAAGGTTCTTCCCATTTAAGAAAAATAGAGACAGTATGAGCTGATGCTCTGGTTCCTTACTATAAACCTGATACACTTTAAAGAGTCTGTGGAAGAGCAGCAAAAGTAGTAGTATGTGCTGGGCCCAACCAAGGTAATGTTACAGGTGAACAGAGACCAAGAGAAACAGCTTTATTTGGACTGAGAGTTGGAGAATGAGGCAAGGACCTGGATAGCATACCGAGCTACAGAGTAGAGATTAGGTTCCAAAATGGCATTCAGAACTCATTGACAAATGGACTCCACCCCCAGCAGCCTTGCAGTTAGTGCAATCAAGTAAAGGCATGCTGGGAAATGTATTTGCCATTAAATTACCCAAGTGTGCCACAATTACAAAAAAGGTACAGTTTGTTCTTTGTTTTTTTTCTCCCATAATTAAGTTTCCACAACACCTCTCCAATCACAAGTATTAAAAAAGAAAGTAAAAAACAATCACATTTTCTAGATGTTAGACTTGTCTTCAGCATTTAGCTCAAAGGTTTCACCATCTTCAAAAAACTGTTCTACAAAACTTATCATCTAAAGGCTCTATCCAAGCACTGGGAAGACAGCCTTTGTTAACCCTGGGCAATTCTTTTCCCATTTTCCCTAACCAGTTAGGGCTGAACAGCAGAGTGAGGCTCAGTCTGGAGGAGGGGGTAGAGGAACACAAGGGCCAATTTCCCCCAGTGCAAGATGGCATTTGAAGCTTGATGGGAGAGCAGAACTGGAGAGACTTGAGGGAAGGGTCCAGACCCCATGTTCAGTCAGAGTCAGTGCTGGAGGAGGAAGAAGAGGAGGAGAAGGAGAAGGAATGCTTGCCATGCTTATGGTGTTTATGCATCTTTTTATGAGCTTCATTCTGCATCTTGTCCATCACCATTCCTGGTCCTACCACACCAGGAGCCAATGGATTCACAGTAGACATTCCAGGGGCAGGTGGTGGGTTTGGAGGGGCGTAGGGACCTGATGGTTGGCATTCTGGATATGCTGGTTGTGGCACAGGATGAGGGGCCCGATGGGGCAGGGGGGAAGCTGGATTTCCCTGGGGAGCTCCTGGGGGAGTGGGAAAGAGGCCTGGAGGAAAGGTAGGATTGGAATCCCAGGGTACCCGACATTAGGGGGATACAGATTTGCTGCTGGCTGCCCAGCACTTGGGGCTCCACATAGTCAGGTGTTTCCTCCAGCCTTTGCACCACTACACCACCACCTGGGCTTGACTCGTCCTTCCCAGGTTCTTCAAATGTAGCATTGACACCTTTGGTTTATCCTTCTCTCTCTGTCTGCATCTCTCTCTCTCTCTCTCTCTCTCTCTCTCTCTCTCTCTCTCTCTCTCTGTATTACCTCCACACTGTTTTAAACTTTTCAGTGAATAAATACACTGAATCTATATAAATATCCTGTTACTCAAACTTATTAGTTTTAGTCCATTGATCATTCTTGCCTGAATCAATTATTATTATTATAATGGCTCTCACTGGTGATTTTTCAATTCCATTATTCTTTCTACATATACTAGTTGCATTTCTACTGTTTATTTATCTTCATGGATTTTTATTTTATTATTATTATTATTTTTTGGTGATCTGTTCCTGGAAGTACTGCAATACCAGGTCAATATGTGGAGTGGACAGAGCAAGCCTCTATTCCATCTTCTAATTCCAAAAATCCATTTAATATATTGCCCTTGGATAGAGGACATATCAAATATTAAACTGATAAGAACAGATACTACATTTGATCTTAGCCAAAAGGTGGAGAAGCAATATTCATGGAATTTTTTACAGGTATAATTCTTTATTATAAATGTTATTTATTTGGGTACTCAAATTGTCCCAGATTTGGCCAGTGGGAAGCTCCCTAAGCCGGCTTTTGTGTTCTTTCAGATAAACCTATTATTCTTTGAAGACTCACTTACTTTTTAAAAATTGTGGTAAAATATTTTAAAAATTTATTTATACACACATATATATATGTATAAAACATAAAGTCTTCTATTTTAACAATTTAAGTGTACAATTCATTGCAGTTAATTAAGATGATCATGTGTTTTTTTCTTCATTCTGTTAATGTGATATCTAACATTGATTGATTTTCTGTATTTCGAATCATCCTTGCATTCTGGGAATAAATCCCACTTGGTCATAATTATAATTCTTTTAATGTGCCTCTGAATTCAGCTTGCTATATTTTGTTGAGGACTTTTGCATCAATATGTATAAGAGATGTTGGTCTGCAGTTTTCTTTTCTTTGCCAGGAGTTAGGGAGTGTTTCCTTCTCTTAAATTTGTTTTTAAAAGAGTTTAGAAGGATTGATGCTATTTCCCTCAATTTTCAATGGTCCTTTATGTATTAGGGATACTGTTTCTTTATCTGTTATATATTGCAAATATTTCCCCCCAATTTGTTCTCTTGACTCTGTTCATGGTAAAACCATGCAGGACTTTTGAAAAAAATTTCTTATATTGTCAAATTCATCAAAGAATTTTAAATATCAATAGAATCCAAATTTGGGGCCATAATGACAAAGTCTTAAACACAAATTCATGCAAATTACACCTATGTTTTCTTCTAATACCTGTGTGGTTTAATTTTTGTTTGGGTCCCTAATCCTTTTAGAGTTTATTTTTGTCTTTTGAGTAGGACATGGATATAATTTAATTTTTTCTAAGTGGTTAATTGTCTTACATCATTTTTTAAAAGTATATTTTATTGATTATGCTGTTACAGTTGTTCCAATTTTTTCCCTTTGCCCCCTCCACCTGGAACCCCCCTTCCCTCTAGCAATCCCACTCCCTTAGTTCATGTCCATGGGTTGGACGTATAAGTTCTTTGGCTCCTCCATTTCTTATACTGTTCTTAACCTCCCCCTGTCTATTTTGTTCCTACTAATTATGCTTCTTGATCCCTACACTATTTCCCCCTTTCTTTCCCTTCCCCCTCCCAGCTGATAACCCTCCAAATGATCCCCATACCTATGATTCTATTCCTGTTCTGGTTGTTTGCTTAGTTTGTTATTTTTTAGGTTCAGTTGTTGATAGTTGTGAGTTTGTTGTCATTTTATTGTTCATATTTTTGATCATCTTCTTTTTCTTAGATAAATCCCTTTAACATTTCATGTAATAAGGGCTTGGTGATGATGAACTCCTTTAACTTGACCTTATCTGTGGAGCACTTTATCTGTCCCCTCATTCTAAATGATAGCTTTGCTGGATAATCTTGGATGTAGGTCCTCGCCTTTCATGACTTTGTATACCTCTTTCCAGCCCCTTCTTGCCTGCAAGGTTTCTTTTGAGAATTCAGCTGACAGTCTTATGGGAACTCTTTTGTAGGTAACTGTCTCTTTTTTTTTCTTTCTGCTTTTAAGATTCTCTCCTTATCTTTAATCTTGGCTAATGTAATTATGATGTGCCCTGATGTGTGCTCCTTGGGTCCAACTTCTTTAGGACTCTCTGAGTTTCCTGGATTTTCTGGAAGTCTCTTTCCTTTGCCAGATTGGGGAAGTCCTCCTTCATTATATTTTCAGACAAGTTTTCAATTGCTTGCTATTGTTCTTCTCCTGCTGGCACCCCTATAATTAGGATGTTGGAACGTTTAAAGTTGTCCCAGAGGTTCCTAAGCCTCTCCTCATTTTTTTGAATTCTAGTTTCTTCATTCTGTTCTGGTTGGATGTTTATTTCTTCCTTTTTGTCCAAATCTTTGATTTGAGTCCCAGTATCCTTCCCTTCACTGTTGGTTCCCTGTACATTTTCCTTTATTTCACTTTGCATAGCCTTCACTTCTTCCTCTATTTTGTGACCATACTCAACCATTTCTGTGAGCATCCTGATTACCAGTGTTTTGAACTCTGCATCTGATAGGTTGGTTATCTCTTATGTAATAAGGGGTGGAGCCTTAGGTATTTCCCAGGGCAGGGCAACCCATGTTGCTGTGTTATAGTGCTGTATGTGAGGAGGGGTCTCAGAGGGAACAATGGCACTTGCTTGGCTCTTGGCTGGCTTTCAGTCAGTTTCCCCTCTACCCACAAGCAAATTGTGCCCTTCTGATGCTGATTCCTGGGTGGGTAGTTTTGTGTACTTTCTAGGACCCTGTGGGTCTCTCCAATCAACTCTCCTGTGAGGCTGGGAGCTTCTCCCTCTGCCACAACACCTGTAGGTTTTTACGTTCATAAGTTTTGAGGCTTTATTTTCCAACACTGGAAGCCTGGGTTGCCTGATTTGTCTCGCTCCCCAGTTGTTCCTCCTGGTTTATCCACATGCAAATGTGGGACCACCCTGTCTGCCACTGTCACCTTGCTGGGAGTCCAAGTCCTTTCCATCCCAGCTGCCCATCTCTGCACCTCCTACCAGTCTGGATGGATGTTTTTTCTTTAACTCCTTGGTTGTTGGACACCCACACAGTTTGATTTTCTGGAAGTTCTGGTTATTTTTTGTTTTTAAATTTGGTGTGTCCTTCTTTTGGTTGTGCATGGAGGCAAAGTGTATCTTCCTATGTCTCCATCCAGATTCTCTCTTTACTTGTAACACTTGGCATTTTAATTATGATGTGTCTTGAAGTGGCCCTCTTTGCATTCATCTTGTTTGGGATTCTTTGTGCTTCCTGGACTTGCAAGTGTATTTCCTTTACCAAATAGGAAAGTTTTCTTTCATTATTTTTTCAAATACATTTCCATTTTTTTCCTCTTTGTCTTCTCCTTCTGGCACCCCTATGATGCAAATGTTGGACCTCTTGAAGTTGTCCCAGAGTCTGCTTATACTACCCTCCTTTTTTTGTATTCTTTTTTTCTTCTTGTTCTGATTGGTTGTGTTTTGCTTCCTTATGTTCCAAATCATTGATTAGATTCTCAGCTTCATCTACTCTATAGTTGTTTCTCTGTAAATTTTTCTTTATTTCAATTAGTGAATCCTTCATTTTTGATTGGATCTTTTTTTATGCTGCTGAGGTCCTCACTAAATTCCTTGAGTGTGCTTATAACCAGTGTTTTGAACTCTGCATCTGATAGATTGCTTATCTCCATTTCATTTAGCTCTTTTTCTGGAGTTTTGATCTGTTCTCTCATTTGGGCACTGTTTCTTTGTCTCCTCATTTTGGCTGCCTCCCTGTGTTTATTTCTATGTATTAGGTAAAACTGCTTTGACTCTGTGTCTTGGTAGTGTGGCCTAATGTAGTAGGTGTCCTATAGGATCCAGTGGCACAGCCTCCCCTATCACCCAAGCTGGGTACTTGAGGTGTAGCCTTGGTTTCAGTTGTCAGATCAATGGGAGTGATTTACCCTGGCTAGTCAGCTGCAAGGGTTGGCTGTGATCACTTAGTACCAACCTCTGCCCTTCGTGGAGGATCAGCTGTGCAAGGGCAGGGTGGCAGTGCTCTGATGTGGTCTGTAGCTGTCCACTGGGTGCTCTGGTCCTGGAGTTTGCTGGGTGGTGCAGGTCAAGGTCAGCCCCCACCTGTGTTTTGCCTGGGGCACCCTGTCTGAGCTGTAAAGCAATCTGAGATGGCTGCTACTTTTGCTGGGCTCAGAGATTCCCAGGTGAAGCGAAGCTGTGAAACTAATCTGATGGCTGCTAGTGTCTGGCCTGGAGCTTGCTGAGGCCAGCTGTTGCCTGTTTGATAGGATTTAGGAACTTGTGAAGCATGAGCCAAGACCAGTTTTTCATATTGAAAAACCGTTTGGGTGGGCCTGTAAGTTGGATGAGGCTGAGTCTCTGAGGATCGCCAGGGTGGGGCAAACAGTTTTAGCCAGGTTGATGGAGTCTCAAATTTGGCACCAGCCTGCTTGTTCCTTGGCTCTGTTGGGGGAGGGCTCAGAAAAGTGATAATGGTTTCTGCTCACCTTGATGCCAGACACTTCAGTCTTTCCCAGTATGCCACTGGTGCCCTTCAAGCTGTCACCCTGGCACTGGAGCTCAGAGAGAGTGAGTCTGAGTAGTTGAGTCTGTGTGTGGTTTCTTTAAGAGGAATTGCATAGGGCTCCAGCAGTTTCTGCCACCAACCCAATCCCCACTAGGTTTTGCAGAACTTGTGGGGACCTATCTGCCTAGTACTGGAAACCTGGAAACCACAGGGGTCTGGTGTGGGGCTGGTACTCCATGCTCCCAGGTTGTCCCTCCCAAATTTTTATCCCCCACATGTGGGTGAGAAACCAGCCTTTTCCTCATCTGCACCTCTCCTACCAGTCTCAATGGATGTGTTATCTTTAGTTCTGTAGTTGTCAGACTTCCATTCAACTCAATTTCTGACGTTTCTGAGTGATGGTTGTCCTATATTTCAGTTTAATTTTGATGTGGTTGTGCGAAGAGGTGGGCTATGTCTGCCTACACCACCATCTTGACCGGAAGTCCTCTTGTATCATTTATTAAAAACTCCATTTGCTCCCCTGTCATTGGAAATGCCATCTTTACTATTGAAATATATACTATGTTTTTAAAAAGATTAAAAAAATTTATTTTTAGAGAGGGGGAGGGAAGTAGAAAGAGAGGGAGAGAAACATCAGTGTGAGAAACATCAGTTGGTTGCCCCTCGTGTGCCCCCAGCTGGGGACCTGGCCCACCTGGGCCATCCAGGCATGTGCCCTGATTAGGAATTGGACCAAGCCACCCCATGGTTCGCAGGCCAGTGCTCAATCCACCAAGCCACAGCAGCCCAGGTATGTTTTCGTATATATAAATATAGTTTCCTTTTCATTATTCATTCTGGATAGTGTTTTCTGACTTATTTTTTGGTTTGTCAATGATCTCTTTAGCTGTGTCTAATTTCCTGTTAAATCTGTTCATTGAACTTTTAATTTTTTTATTGCTTTTCAGTTGTAGAACTGCCATTCGATTCCTTTCCACTTCTGTGTTACCACTTTTTAAAGTTTGCAGTTCCCTGAGGATGTTTTCAAGCATTTCTTTTATTTCTTTGATAATAGTAAAAATAGTGATTTTATAGTCTAGGTCTGAAAATTCAAATATCAAAGGTTCTTATGTTGAAGTCTTTTTGTTGTGTCTTTTTTTCCTGCTGGTTCTTGCTTATAGGATTTTCTTCTCTTCAGTGTATGGTTAGTTCTTTGACTGTTCTGATTATTGTATTTGAAAACCTATTTGCAAGAAAATTTTGAGACATATGATTATTGAATCTTCCTCCAGAGAATTTGTTTTGTTTTGTTTTCTTATACCTGTGGTCTGGGATTCTACTAGTGTTGGAGTGCTTTATAGCAAGTTCAAGGCTTAAGGTTCGCAGAATCGCCTAGATGAAGTAAAGCCTTGTGGTATTCTCCCAGCTTAAAGTGGAGAAGTGTTTATCAGACTTTCTGCTCTGTATGGATCTTGCAATTTATTGTTTGACTCATTTTATAACTATAACTTAGTTTTTGTATTTTTACCTCATGATTTGTTAGGTATCATCCAGATAAAAGGCATATTAAATTCTGGGTTACTTTTCTGGGTTCTAACCTCCTAGATTTTGGTTCAGTAATTCTTCATTCTCTTTTTAGCTGGCCTCCGCTTTTAAGATTTTTAAAAATCATGTATAATTCAGCTTTATTAGTTGTCCTTGGAGGATTGTTTTGAATTACTTAACTGTCAAGTACTCGAGGAGTCAATTTTGGGGATTCTCTTTTGTTGTGAGCATCTAATTTCATTGCTGCAATACAAACCAGCAGTCTCACACTTGAGCATATGTATATCCAAAGAAATGAAAACAGGATCTCAAAGAGATATCTGCACGCCATGTTTATTGTGGCATTGTTCACAATAGCCAAAATAAGGAAACAACCTAAGTGTTTAGAATATATATGTATTCTTATATAGAATATGTAATAAGAATATTACATATTCTTATTCTTTTTTTAACCCATTTTATTTAAAAAATATATATTTATTTATTTTTAGAGAGAGGGGAAGGGAAGGCGAAAGTAAGGGAGAGAAACATCAGTGTGTGGTTGCCTCTCATGTGCCCCTTACTGGGGGCCCAACCTGGCCTGCAACCGAGGTGTGTGCCCTGACTGGGAATTGAACCAGTGATCCTTTGGTTCGCAGGCCAGTGCTCAATCTACTGAGCTATACCAGCCAGGGCTATATTCTTATTCTTATTATGTATATATATAATATGTTATATATATATATATAAAACATATATATATAATACATATATATTCTGCTATATATAGTGGAATATTATTCAGCCTGAGAAAGAAGGAAATCTTGCCATTTTTGACAACCTAGATGTTCTTTGAAGGCACTAAGCTTAGTCAGACTGGGCAAGACAAATACTATATGATCTCACATATATGCAGACTCTATAAAAGCTGAACTAGAGAGACAGAGAATAGAGTGGCAGTTCGTTACCAGGAGCTGGTGGTGGCGGGGCAGGAAATGGGGAGATGTTGGTCAAAGGGTACAAACTTCCAGCTGCAAGATTAAGAAGTTCTGGGGATCTAATGTACAACATGGTGATTATAGCTAGTAATAATACTGTATTACATACTTAAAAGAGTTAAGAGAGGAGATCATAAATGTTCTATCACAAAAAGAAACGATAATTATGTGATACGGTGGGGGGTCAGCTAATGCTATGGTGCTAATCGTTTTGCAATATAAAAATGTATCAGATCAACACATTGTACACCTTAAACTTACACAATGTTTATATATATATATCAATTATATCTCAATAAATCTAGAAAAAATAAACAACACATTGAAATGATAAAATAAAAGTTATTCCTGGAAGGAGAAGAACTTGGGTTTGGTCTGGAGTCAAAGAGTGAAGGTGGGGGTGGTGGCCCGGGTTTCTCGTGGCCAGGAAGTGAGGCAGAGGGACGGTCCCGTGAGGGGCGCGCTGGTTGGGACTTTCCCGCCAGTACACCAGCACCGAGAGACAGTGCCTGTCCTTTCTCAGGCTGGCCTGGACTTGGGGTAAAGGCAAAGGAGACTGGTGGGGCTTGAATGCTGTCAGTGGTCACACATTAAAAATGGTCATTCTTTATTACTATACTCATAACTCTATTTTAACTAGCATATACTTTATTTATTTAATCTGATATCTAATGTTTTGTCATGAAAAAAACCAACTTATTTTCTAAATTTCTCTACTGAGGGCCACTAACGTGTTTTATACTTTTTTGCTATTAGAAACATTTCTGCAATGAACAGCTCTGTACAGAATATTTGCAAGAGTTTTTCTCAGGGAGATGCCAGGATGAAGAATCCCTGGGTCAGGTGTCCTGATCTCTAGGTGTACTAAACATCGCCAGGTTGTTCTCCAGTGTAATTGGACCAACTTGTACTTCCATGTTTTGATGTGGTAGAATTTGCACTTTGTTTCAAGGGTGCTGGGAGGCCACTGGAGAGCTTAAGTGGGAGGATGGTCTGATCTGATGAATAAAAAAGTAACTCTGGCTGCTTTGTTTGGTCCTGAAGGTAGTAAGTAGGAGTGGAAACAGGAGGACAGTCACAAGGCTATTGTAACAATGTGGGTGAGAGCCAGCGGCACCTTGGATGGGGGTGGTACGGGTGTGGATGGTAACAAATGGTGGAATTCAGGATATACCCTGAATGTAGAGTTCACAGACCTTGTTGATGGAGGGACTATGGGCTGTGACAGAATGATTCCTAGTTTTTAGTCTCACTAATGAAGTGGGGAAGACTGGACAACAAGGGAGTTAGAGGAATAATGAGTTGTTTTGGCCATATTAAGTCTGAAATACCAATTGGACACGCAAGTAGAAATGTGGAATGGGCCACTTGATGCATGCTGGGAGCTCAGGGAAGCAGGAAGGCATGGAAGGCTACATTTAGGGTCCTAAGATTTAGAGCCACAGGCATGGATCAGATGACCTAGAAAGAAATGAGAGACTGAGCCATGTGGAACTCTAGCAGAAGCTGGGAAGGGGAAAAGGATCTAGGAACAGAAAACTGCGGGGGGCCAGTGAAAGTGGAAATAAAACCAGGAGAGTATGGAGCCAGAAGTTACATAGAAATAGTACTTTAAGAAGAAAGAAAAATCACTGCGTCAAATGCTGCTGATAGATGAAGATGTGCTCTGAGAATAGACCGAAATAGCCTGAACCCTTTGCTTACTTTTTATCTTGGATTTCCCTATACATTGACATGTTAATTGTAGTCCTCAGTATTTGTTAGTATTCTTGGGGAGGGCATCAAAATCCACTCCACAACCCTCATCCCATTTAAAATATATCATTAGACCTAGGAAGAAAAAGATTAAAGAATTAAAAAGTGCTGGAAGCCTTGTGTCTGTTGGTAGCCATTTAACCTACCCCATAGTGGCGTCCTGGTGTCAAGCAGCTGTGTATATTTTTAAAAAGCCCATCCGAATGCTCTAGAGGGCTTTTATATAATGAGTTAGAACTGCCTGGAAGATCCGATTGGCCCAATTCCACAAAGAGGGTTCCAATAGGTTTTAAAGCCTTCTGTCTCATTTCTTTGTGCATTTGTTATTAGCTCAATAAATAATAAATAGAGGAATTACCCAGTCACTAATTTGCTTTTTTATCGAGCAGAGTTTGTGTTTTAATAAATTGCCATTTTTTCTGGATTAGTGAACATGTGCTGTAATATGCCTGTAATTCAAGCATAAAACTATTTTTATTATGGTATTTATTTCTTTACCCATACATATTTACTTTAGCTATAGTTTTTGCCAGGATGTTTGTTCATTTATTGCTTCTTTGCTTATTACTTGTCCCATTCTTACCATGTCTTCTTGTAAAATATTTGCTTTCTTCCTGAATTATTGCATTTAAAAAATTATTATCTATTTTTCTCTGATCATAGGGTGATAAATGATGCCCTTTAAAGATTCCTAAATTTGCTTTTTCTTAAAGGTATAATGTTCTTTTTACTACTATCATGTTTTAGATTATTATTTTCTTTTTAATAGCTATATTTTCAGGAAATGTTGGGTTAAGCTATATGATGTTGCTGTCTTTCTTCAAAGTATTGTATTCTTGACTTACCCTCTCCTTTATTTATAGCACGTGTACTATATTTTATACTTTATGTGCTATATTTTACCCTTTCTTGTACTATGTTCTAAAATTGCTAAAACTGGGAGCAATGAGACTTTACATTTGGAAGAGTTGTATTTGGACATGAATATTGAAGGTGCTTTAGTTTATAGCCTCATGGGCATTTGCAGGTTGTTTTCCACGTGGTAAAGCTGCTGCCACTCTGGGCCTGGGTGAAGGCACCTGCCCAGCGAGCCATCCTGCACCTCTCGCACACCTTCTCCACCCTCCAGAGAGACATCCCGTCCATTCTGCCCCCAGCTTTTCCTCTCCCATTCTCCTTTGCTGGCCTTTTATTTCAAGCCCCTCCTATCATTCCTGGGGTGTAATTATAATAATAGTAATAAGATGGCTTTCAGTTATGGAGGATTTTGTGCTAGACACTGTGCATTCTACATCCATTTGTTCACTTAATCTTCCCGTAACAGGTGCCATTTTGACACCCACTTAGAGGCGAGGCAGAACCAGCTACACAACTTGTAAGGTCTGTGCTAAAAGAAAACATGGGGCCACTCGTTTAAAAATTAAGAATGTTCTGGCCGGGTGACTCGGTGGATTGGAGCATCGTCCCACGCACCAAAGGGTTGCAGGTTTGATCTCTGGTCGGGGCGTGTGCGGGAGGCCGCCGATGTTTCTTTCTCACATCAATGTATCACTGTCTTTCTTGCTCCCCCCTTCTCTCCTGAATTCAATACAAACATATTCTCAGGGGAAGTTTTAAAAAAAGAGAAATAACATAAAAAATTAAGAATTTCACATCTCTCTCGCCAACTAACTGAGCTCTTCCTGGCCAGGAGCCATGTGTTGTACTTGGTTTTGCATCTCCTGTGCCTGTCCCAGGGCTTGACCTGCGTAGGTCAGTGCCGATTGTGCTGACTCAGTTCAGGACCAGCCCGGTCGGCCCATGATGACAGTTGGATGGGAACAGAAGAGTTGAGCGCATTGGCTGTTGGTGACAGACACAAAATGCACTGGATTACGGACCTGAAAAGAGGAGGTTAGGTGTGTACTTGTTCCATTTTGTGTCTGTGTCTGGCTGGGACCAAAGACGGGTGTGACCAGGAAGGCCCAGGCCTTTCGCTGTGGGGAGGTCACACCAGATCATGGCTAATGGGTCTGTCTGTGCCTGGGATGGCCCCTTGGAGGGATTGTTGACAGCTTCTGTCCCTTGAGGTCACCATGAGGGGAAAAGAACATACTGGTTGCTCAAATGTGGAAGGAAATGATTTTCCTTTTCCGCCCCTGGAGATAATTTGTTAAGTACTTCAAAGAGAATTTCCATGTATGCAATGATTTATATTAGAGTTGAAATGGAAAATATAAAAGCAGCAGATTTGCTATATAAACCTAAGCAATTAGCAGTCTGACCAGTATTTTTAGGATTATTATTTTTTCTTTATGAGGTACATGATTTTCAATTTCCCGTCCTGCTGAGGCTGCTGTGTGTGTGAACCCTGGTGACTGGAGCATCGTCACGAGCCCAGGGGCCTAGTGCCTACGGTGGGAGAAAAGGTGACGCCATTTCTCTTTAAAAACCTTTTCTAGCAGTCCCTTGGCAACCCTTTACCAGGAGTATTCCTTCCCTTTCTGTCAGCTTCTTTCACAGAAAAGCATTCTCTGGAAAAGGTGTTTATTCCTAAAATAGTAGATTATAGTTATATAGAAAGCCCTTACCAGACTTTTTTGAAGACATGATTTTGGAGATTTGTCTTGCTCTATTTCCTGGAAAGAGAGGTGGACTTTCGTCCTCCCTTCTCCATGTTTCCCAGGGCACCGGGCTTTCCCGTGGGTCGGGACATTTGGAACCCTGCTCTGTGGTCGTCACATCCCAGTTAGGAGGGCATTGCCCTGAGTGCGGTGGCCCTGTTTCATTCATACAGTTCCTCTGCAGCCTTGGCTTCTCCCCACCCTCCCTCCTTTGGTCCTTCAAAATCCTTGGGCTTTTTGTACTAATAGTGATTTTTTTTTAGTCATACCTTTACATAATACTCTAAATATCCCCCCCCTTTGTATTGAATATTGAGTCCCTATCATGAGTGATATTTTAAACAGCTTTGTAACTATTATTCATTTCTTCTCTTCCCTCCAGTATCTGATTGAAAAAAATTGTTTAACTCCTAGTTAATATTGATAAGGAAATCAGCGAATTTATTCCTCTACATATGCTCCCCTCCCTTCTTATTTTTGATAGCTGTGTTTTTTCTGCGTTGTCAAGCACATCACCGTTATCTATGGTCCTGGCAGGCTTACCCCATCGCTGAGTCATTGTTGTACAGCGAGGAAGACTCGGGGCCCACCGCCATCTCTGCCAACACTCACCAGTCGTGTCTAAGTTGTCTGAAGTTTATTTTTCTATTAGGTGCCTTCAGGAAGGGCCCATGAGAAGAACAGTCCCAGAACCTTTCATATATATATATATATTTATAATATATGATCATGTATTTATGATATATAAATATTTATTTGGAAACAATTACAAATTTACAGAAAAGTACTCCACAAAGACATTTTTTCTGTCCAAGTCATTTACAAATAATTTGCTTAATGGGCGCCTTGTCACCCCTGAACACTTTGGTGTATATTTCCTATAAACAAAGACATTCACCTTCATAAGCTCATTATCGGGAAAACAGCATTGACATATCACCACCAGGCAGTCCTCAGACACACTCCCCCCCACCAGTTGTTCTGACAGTGTCTTGTCTGCGTTCTCCAGCCTCAACCCAGCCCGGATTATGCATTGCATTTAGTGCTCATGGCTCTGCCTCCTTCTGCCTGGAACAGTTCCTCAGGCTTCTTTGACTTTGAAGACCTTGAAACTTTTGAAGATTATGGGCCAGTTAATTTGTAAACTATCCCTTACATTGCATTTGTCTGATGCCATCGGATGATCAGACTCAGGTTATACATTTTGGAGAAGAATATCACAAAAGTGATTCTGTGTTCTTCTCAATCATGTTGTCACACAATTTTGAATTGTCCCGTGCTGGTGTGTGCACTTTAAAGCATGATTAAGGTCATGTTTGGGAGGCTTCTCTGCCGTAAAATTACTCTTTCATTTTGAAATATTAGCTCACTGTTTTCATATGCTTTGTGGTCATATTTTCCTGGTGCATATTTATTTTCTGAATACTATATGTTACTTGGATCATTTTTCTCTTTTTGTGATATTTTTGAATGAGGAATTGACCTTAATCTTTTTTTACTGCTCAAGTTGTATTTTTAGAAAGAAGTTCATGTGTAGGGAATGCGGATGAGCCTGGATGTCTTTCTCTCTTTTCTGATTTTGTTGCACAGTATTTAGAAATAGGTTCTTATGCACTGAAACCTTCAGTGCTTTCTGATATTTGCTTCCTCTTCTCTCCTCCCCCACTAGTGTCTGAATGTTTTCTCTCTTTCATGCTCAGGTGTTCTGCCCTGATTGACTCGGGCCCTACTCCCAGCTGTTTCTCCTCAACAGGGGGCTCCACTAGGTGTTCCTGAGAGTCCTGATGGTCAGCTGCCTCGGCCCCTTTCAACCTTCCTGCAGTGGCCTCTAACCCTCAGCAGCGAAGGCCCCTCCCGGGTTCACCGGTTGTGCTGGGATCCACAGCAGAGCGGGAGCCCCTTCTTTGGGGCTGACTACTTGTTGGCAGTCTCAGTTCCCCAGCTCTTAGGACCTTAGTTTTCCCTTTGCTTCTGGTCTGCTGCCATTCCTTCGTGGGTCTCACTGCTCTCAGTGGTTTGGCCCCACCCACTTGTACTGTAAGGTTACTGGGATTCTTGGTGACCCAGTTCTGTTGCTTACCATCATCCATGGGTTTTGTTTTTTGCTCTCCTACTTGATCTCTGCTTTAAGAGAAGATTTGGGGAAATTACAAAACCGTGCTGTTATCTCTTCCATCTTACTTCTCTTCCTTTTGTCCATTTTCAAAACCTGAACCCCATTCATATCTGTGTGTTTTTTGATTAAAAAGAACCCTGGGGGCCCAATCTATATAGAAATGACTCGTTGCATTCTCTGGGAATAGATCCTTGGCTGTTTTTCATGCTAGAGGTTTTGGCAGAGCAGATCGTCAGATGAAAGAGTAGCGAGTTCTGAACTTTCTTATGAAGAAAGGGAAAAAGCAAATAGGATTTTCAGAATGTAATAAAACTGCATATTAATATTTCTGTGTGTTTTGCTTTGTTTGGGGCGATCATGTTGCAGTGATTTACTAAAAAAAGCCCAATTCAGTGCCACATACCCATATTTAAAGCAAAAGAAGCATTCTGCTTCTTTATATTCTTGTCCATTTCCTTCATTACATATTGTCTTTGTTTTAGTTTTGCTTTATTAATTAACTGTGATACTTTCAGTAGCATCATGGTCTAGACTTCTATGATACATGTTTTATCCTGGGCTTGAGTTCCAAACCTGCCTTAAAGTTAGTATTAGTTGTAATTTTGTGTTTTGGATGGAACTGTTGACAGAGTCTATTTCAAAAGCCTTAGTTTACTTGCCAGATGCCATTTTCTTGGCTGAAGCAGTAATCAGTGTTGTTCTCAAGCATCTTTATGAAATTGTTAGTATCTTGTAAAGTATTGAAACACATAATTCTCATATTATTCACTATAAATTATGGTTTCTTCTTGGAAACGATCTCCAAAATACTTTATCATGTTTGTTGTATGTTATATGTATAACTGACTAAATTTTGATGCATCTCAATTGTGTGGGTGGAAAAAGTGAATCAGAATAAATGAGGCTAAATGCAGTGGAAGAATCAGAGGGGAAAAAAGAGCATTTAGTCAAAGGTGTCTGATCAAGTAGAATTTAACCAGGAGTATAAGGTCATTTGTTTACCACTTGAAAACCAGTCAATGTACTTCATCATATTGATAGATAAAGGAGAAAATGATCTGATTATCTCAATAGACACTAAAAGGCATTTGATAAGTTTCTGAACCAAGTCAAGATTAAACCTCTCAGCCAAGTAGGGTTAGAAAGTAACTTCAAAAAATCTCATAAAGAGCAGCTAACATTATACTTAATAGTAAAATATTGAAAAGTTTTCTCCTAAGTTTGAAAAAACTATAAAGTCTATTCTCATTACTATTCATCAATGAGCTGGAGGTTTGGGGTAGCAGTAAAGACAAAAAAAAAAAAGACAAGAAAAAGAAATAAGTACTATTTATTAAGATCAAAAGGAGAAGAATTAAAATTGGCTTTATTCACAGATGATATGATTGTTCATGTAGAAAATGATTAGGAATCAGCCCTAGCTGGTGTGGCTCAGTGTATTGAGTGCCAGACTGCAAACCAAAGGGTCACAAGTTTGATTCCCAGTCAGGGCACATGATTGGGTTGTGGGCCAGGTCCCCAGGAGGGAGTGCTTGAGAAGCAACAAAACATTGATGTTTCTTTCCCTCTTTTTCTTCCTTCCTTCCCTTCTCTTAAAACAAATAAAATCTTAATAAAAAGAGAAAATTATAAGGAATCCAATAAAAAAATTACTAGATCCAATAGGTGAATTTAGAAAGGCTATGAGGTCAAGGTCAATATAAAAAAATAATTTTATTTCTGTGCTTTGTACTTCCTGCCGAGCAGTGGAAGCAAAGCCTGACATCAGAGTATGTAAGGAAAAATGGAGGTTCTGATTCTTGAGAAGATAGAGTAAGCACATTCCACCTTGCTCTCCAACTGCATACAACTAAAAACCCTGGGAACAGCACATGAAGCAGATATCTGAGGACTCTTAAAACTTATCAATAGTAGGCAGATTGGGGAATAAAAGCAGAATATGAAGTACAACTAACCTAGTGGTGAGTTTCTTTTATTTTTCCTCCTATATCACTCTGTCCAGACCCAAAGACAACCTGACTTCTGAAACTGTGCACTGGACACAGAAACAAATATCTGAAAGAGAAACCTCTCCTTGTGGTCTAAGCAGCAGAATTAAAAGTTTCCAAATTTGATAAAAGACATAAACTTACACATTCAAGCTTAGTAAACCTCAAACAGTATAACCTCAAAGAGATCCGTATCTGTATGCATCAAAGTCAAACCAATGAAAGCAAAAGAGAAAGAAAAATTATAAAAACATCCAGAGAAATATGATTACATATAGGGTAACAATGTTGTAAGAGACCATAGATTTCTCAGCAGCTATCACAGAGGCCAGAAGACAGTGAATATGTTTTTAAAGTGCTGAAAGAAAAGAATGGTTAAGCCAGAATTCTGTATCCAGAGAAAGTGATATTTATAAGTGAAGATAAAATAATAACATTTTTAGATTAATGAAAACTAAGGGAATTTGTCACCAGCAGTTCTGCTCTAAAGAAATACTTAAAGAAGTTCCTTAGGCAGAAGGGAATTGATGCCAGAGCAAAACGTGGAACTTCAGGAATAGAAAAAGAACAACGTAAATGGGAAATATCTGGATAAATATAGTAGACAACTTCTTTCCTTTTAAGCTCTTTAAAATAGAGATGATGATTGAAAGCAAAAGTTATAACACTGTCTGGTGGGCTTTTACTGTATGTAGATGCAACAGGTATGGGAGTGGCAGCAGAAATGAAGGAGGGCAAAGGGCTCTATAAAGCAATAGGTTTTCACTGTCCTTTACGCTGAAGTGGTAGAGGGCAATGTCAGTGAAAATGACAGAGTAAGGACATCCAAACAACTCTATGTTCCATAAAAAGCAATGAGAACACTGGAAAAATGGTCAGAATCAACTTTTGAGAACTCTGGAGGTTTACAGAGCATTAACTTTAAAAAAAAAAAAGGCTGAGTATCAGTAATAACAGTGAGTGTTGTGATGATGAAAGCTGCCCCAGTTCCATCCTCCTTCCTTACTCTGCGGTAATTTTGAAAACCAACAGTTTGCCATCATGGTGAAAAACAGTAGTTGGCAGCCATTGGAAGGAGCCTATGGAGTTGGAGCTGATTCAAAAGCTTTATTTCCAAAGAATTTTCTTATTTTACTTACCTGGTGGTTCCTTGAAAGGCCTTACTCACAAAGCTGTCTTTATTTGGACCTGACTGGAGCCCAGTAGAAACAGCCTGTTTTTTCTGGGAGTGTGTAAAACGAGTGGCAATTCTCTAACAATGTGGCTGCGTGAGGTGGTTGGCAACATTTGGGGCAAACGATAGGCTAGCCAAAGTCATAAAAAGAAAATTTTGGGTCTTTGAAAAGTTCCAAAATATTTTTGGGAATCTAGCAGACCATGCACATGCCCAGGGATGTGAATGTGCTCAGGAAAAACCCGCGAGGGCCTTATACTGGCATCTCTGGCTGACTGCGAGGACCTTTGCAAGCAGGAAGTGAGGCTGAGGCAGAGTTGCAGATTGCTTCACTGAGTGTTGAAGGAATGCTCCACATGTACAAAGAGCCCTTCAGCAAAACTAGCACACTTATTGGTCTCAGGATTTAAGGATATGTCTATCTTGACCAAATGTTTAACTAAGCAGAGACTTCAATATCTACAATACAACAATGAATGTAGACTTTTCGGTTCAGAAGTCATTAAACAAACAAAAATAAAAACCAAGAGCATCAATACCAGACCTTGGGAAGAGGGGAGATTCTGATATCCAGAGTTGTCACAGTACATTGTTTAAAATGTCATTTTCAATAAAGAAGTTGAGAAACATTTAAAGAAATAAGAACATATGGCCCATACACAGGGGAAAGAAGACATCAATAGAAACTTTCCCTGACAGTAACTACTATAAAAAGACTTTAAGTTAATTGAGCAAAACAGGGAAAAGAAAAAAACAGAAAGAACTCATGAACACAGATAATATGTGCTGAAGGGGGTGGGGGAAAGAGTGGGTGAAGGTGGAAGACAGTAGAGGGGAGATAAATGTAAATAGTGATGGGAAAAGATAAAATGAAGGTCCAGGGTACTCTGTACAATTCTCAAAAAGGTTTGTAGATAACCAGCTCAATGCATTAAAAACATCACTACTTGTAACCTAAAGGTTCTAGAAGTTACTAGAAATTTTTAATAATTGTATCAAGTCTTTTAAATTTAGGAATATCAATTTTACATACTAGAATTACAAATTACATAAAACAGTATATATTGATTCTTAATTATAATTAAAAAATAAAAGTGTTAATTATAATTTTAAAAATAAAAGTGTTCAAACAACAAAAGGAAACCATGTTTAAGAACTAAAGGAAAGTATCAAAATTATCTCACAAAGTAAAGAATAGCAATAAAGAGACAGAAATTATAAAAAGAACAAAATAGAAATTCTGGAGTAGAAAAGTACAGTATCTGATATTAAAAGTTAACCAGAGCAACTCAACAGCACATTTGAAGAGGCAGAAGAATTAGTGAGCATTAGATAGGTCAATTGAAGTCATCCAGTCTGAGTACCAGAAAGAAAAATAGAATGAATAAATATGAACAGAGCCTCAGCAACCTGTAGGACACTAGAAAGCACGAGCATAGTGAAATCCTAGAAGGAGAGGAGAGAGGAAAGGAAGGAAAGAGTATCTGAAGAAATAATGGCAGAAAACCCCCCAAATTGGATGAAAATCATTAATCTAGACATTGGAGAAGCTCAACAAACTTCAAATAAGATAACTAAAATATTCACACCTAGGCACATTATAACCAAATTGTTACAATTTAAAGACATCTTTCAAAGACAATTTAAAGTAGTGAGAGAAGTGTCTTGTATTCTGGGGATCCTATTTAAGATTAACAGCTGATTTTTTATCAGAAACCATTTAGGCCAAAAAACATTGGGATAACATATTCAAAGAGTTGAAAGAAAAAGATGGTAATAAAAGAAGTCCTATTTGGCAAAATTATCTTCCAAAGATAAAGGGGAAATTAAGACATTTCCAGATAAATAAAAATTAAGACTTTGTCACTAGCAGACATGCCTTATAAGAAATACTAAAAGGACTTCTGGCCAAGATGGAGGCGTAGGTAGACACACTGTGCCTCCTCGCACAACCAAAAGAGGGAACTCATCAATTTAAAAACAAAAAAACAACCAGATATACAGAAAATCCAACTTTTGGAAATCCCACAACCAATGAGTTAAAGAAGACACGTTCATCCAGACTGGTAAGTGGGGAGGAGCCAGGTGGAGAGTGCGCAGAGGAGAGCCAGCGGTTTGTGGAGTGGTGGGGGCAATGCTGCAGCTGCACAGAGAGGCCCATGGCTGGCCAACCCGAACCCACTGGGGCTGGTGGACTGGTGGGGCTGGTGGCAGATTGGTGGACTGGGTGGTCCCTCATATGCTCGCAGATAGACTGGGAGGAAAAGCTGGGGAGTGGAGCAGACCCTGCAGCCCACCAATGCAGGGAAATAAAACCTCAAACCACCTGTGGGAGTTGAAGCAGTGGCAGGAGGAACTCCCAGAAAACACCTGTGGGAGTTGAAGCAGCTGCAGGAGGAACTCCCAGAATCATGGGAGAGTTCATTGGAGAGACCCACAGGGACATTGACCTGGGAGCCAGCTCAGCCCAATTTGCTTGTGGGTGTTGCATGAGGTGACTGGAAGCCCATGAGAGGAGGTCATAGCAAGTGCCATTGTTCTGTCTCAGGCCCCGCCCCCACAGGTACCTGCCCTGATGAACACCTAAGGGTCCGCTCCTTAAAGTAACAGGTGAGCCTAGAAAAAAATGGCCCAAATGGAAGAGCAGATCAAGGTTCCAGAAAAAATACAACTAAACCATGAAGAGAGAGCCAACCTATCAGATGCACAGTTCAAAACACTGGTAATTAGATGCTCACAGGATTGATTGAATTTGGTCACAAATTAGATGAAAATATGAAGAATACGCTAAGAGAAATGAGGGGAAATGTTCAGGGAACCAATAGCGATGGGAAGGAAACTGGGACTCAAATCAGTGGTGTGGACCAGGAGGAAAAGAAAAACACTCACCCAGAAAGGAATGAAGAAACAAGAATTCAAAAAAATGAGGAGAGGCTTAGGAACCTCCAGGACATCTGTAAATGCCTGAACTTCCGGGTCATAGGGGTGCCAGAAGGAGAAGGGGAAAACCAAGGGATTGAATGTTTATTTGAACAAATAATGAAAGAGAACTTCTGCAATTTGGCAAAGGAAATAGACTTTCAGGAAGTACAGGAAGCTCAGAGAGTCCCAAAGAAGTTGGACCCAAAGAGGAACACACCAAGACACATCATAATGACATCACCCAAGATTTAAAATAAGGAGAGAATCCTAGAAGCAGCAAGAGAAAAGGAGACAATCACCTACAAAAAAGTTCCCATAAGACTGTCAGCTGATTTCTCAATAGAGACCTTTCAGGCAAGAAGGGGCTGGAGAGAAGTATACCAAGTCATGAAAGGCAAGGACCTACATCCAAGAATACTCTATCCAGCAAAACTTTCATTTAGAATGGAAGGGCAGATAAAGTGCTTCTCAGATAAGGTCAAGTTCAAGGAGTTCATCATCACCCAGCCTTTATTATATGAAATGTTAAAAGGATTTGTATAAGTCATGGAGGGATATCAACAGGGGAATGGGAGGGGGAGAGAGAAGGAGAAAGCACAGAGAATAGGTAGCGTAAATGGTAGGTAGAAAATGGACAGGGGGAGGTTGAGAGTAGTATAGGAAATGTGGAAGCCAGGGAACTTATGTGTATGACCCATGGGACAAAAACTAAAGGGTGGGGAATGGGGGGGTGCGGGGCAGGGGGGAATAGAGGGGGGAAAATGGGACAACTGTAATAGCATAATCGATAAAATAAAAAAAAAACAAGTCCTTTAGGCTGACATGAAATACTCTGACTTTTTGATCTTTCTGAGATTTAAGTAAAAGGTTGTACAGTCACATGCTCAGCTTTTTCTATAGAGCATGCTTTCCTGACATTATTTAAAGTCATTTAGTATTATAGTATTTACTATTTGAAAAGGCTGAGAATTTAAAAAATCAAGTTCTGGTTCCTTCTTGTGTTCTTTTTTGTTCGTTTTTAATTTTTTAAAAAAATATTGTTCAAGTACTGTTTTCTCAATTTTCACCCCACCATGCGCCCCCCCCCCCCCGCCCGGTTCCTTTTTGATGAATAATTATTCTCTTATCTCTGTCCTCTCATATCTTATTATAAGCAGCAAAAACAAACCATGCAGCACCTTTAAAATTTGCTTGGATATTTCCTTAGCTGAATAACCACATTCATTATTTATAAATTCAGTTTTCCACATAACTGCAGGAGACAATTTAACTAAGTGCTCTGCCACTACATCGCCAGGATCTCCCTTCCATCATTTTCCGATGACACGTTCCTCATTCCCTTCTGAGCTGTCACTAGCAGGGCCCTCCAAGTCCAGATTTCTACTAACAGTCTTTAAAGCAATGTAGGCTTTATTTATGATGCTTGTCAAAGTTCTTTCAGCCCCTACTCATACTTGGTTCCAAAGCCACTTCTACATTTTCAGGTGTTTTTTTTTTTTTTTTTTTTTTTTTTTTTTTTTTTTTTTTTTTTTATAGCAGCACCCTACTGCCAGTTTAGTTTTAGTAGTGACAAAAAAAATTAGTGACAAAATCTTCATTAGTTTCCTGTTGCTGTTGAGCTGTAAGGGATTCACTCAGCAGATCTTGGTTGTCCAAACTTTGTTCATTTCAAGTCAAGGTTTGGTCTTGGCCTAACTCAAGGGAAATAGCTTTCAGTCCTTCAGAATATCCTGCCTGTTAAGAGTGTTTTCGTGTACCCAATGCCTTGGGCCACACCAGAGAGTTTATGCTAATGTGAATTATGATGGGGCCTTTGTGCTGCCTGGTGTGTGTTTGACCTCTGGAGGGGCTGCAGACTGAAGGTCAGCCATGAAGCCAGTCACCCACGCCTATGTAACCAACCTCCAATAAAACCTTGGATAGCCAGGCTTAAGTGAGCCTCCTCGGTTGATAATACTCTGTGCCAGTTGTCATACATCATTGCTGGAAGAATTAAGTGCTGTCCACATGACTCCACTGGGAAAGGACAACCGGACACTTATCCTGCTCTCTTCTGCCCTCTGCTCTATGCATCTTTTTTGGTTGCTGACCTTAATCTGTATCCTTTAACTGTAATAAATTTTAACTGTGATTGTAATGGCTCTGCTGAATTATCTGTGTCCTTGTGGCAAATCACTGAACCTGAGGGGTGGTCTGGGGGACTCCTGAACATAGCTGCATAACAAACTACCACAAACTAGGGACTTAAAAGAAAACACACTGGTTGTCTCACAAGGGTCTGGGCACAGACTTGCTGGGCCTCATGGAGCTGCAATACAAAAAATTAGCTGGACTATGTTCTTATCTGGAGGCATGATTGGGGGTGAAACTGCTTCCAAGTTCACTCAGGTTGTTGGCAGAGCTCATTTCCTTGTTTTCCTCAGCTTCTCGCTGGCTGTTAGCTGGAGGCCACCCTCAGGCCCTACACCATCTTGGCAAAAAAGCCATGTGGGCCTCTCATGATGGCTAATTATTTTTCATAGCTACCTAGGGAGAGAGTGCCCCTAAGTGAGTTTGATAGCAAGAGGAAGCCTTACATTATGTGATGTAATCCTGGGAGTGCCATCCCATCACCTTTGCCATATAGTGTTGATTAGAAGCAAGTCACAGTCTGCCCACACTGAAGGCGGGGGGGTCGCTGAAGGGTGTGATACCAGATGGGGTAAAGTCACTGCTGGGGTCACCTTATTGTGTGTCCAACAACACTCTTATGAGGGAAAGAAAAATAGGGTATTAACTAGGAGTTGAAATAGGTCAAAAATTTTTTTGAGATGGGAAAAAAATGTGTGCTCATGGGAATAATCCAGTGGAGAGGAAATGATTGATGAAATGCTGCTCTGGCACCAGCCATTGTAGTCTTTTTAATATTATATGCAACAAAATTCCCATTTTGTCCCTTGTGTATCAGAAAGTACATAACTTACGGGCCCACCTTCTCCGCAAATTAGAGTAGGTAATATACATTCTAGAGAAAGCTCAAGAAAAGATGATCATTTGGGGTATGAGAGAAAAGTCTTGGAGCTTATATTTTTATTCTTCTTATGCTACCTTTTAACAATTTCTATTTTGCATGTTTTATGATGTATGCCATATATCAGCACAATATTATAATTTATAAATGAAATACATGTATATATATTTGGAGAGCATGTTTACACATTTTCCCCCAATCAACGAAAAGGTACCAAGCCAGAAAAAATTTGCACAGTGCCTTTCCAATCTTAAAAGTCTGTGTTTGGGGGAAATGCTTCATTCTATCTAGTTTCTTCACAGAGTGATTTGTGGAAGTGACCATTTAAAACCAGTTTTCTTCCAGGTCCTTGCTTTTATGAAAAGATATCACTGGATCGTGACAGACCACCTATGACTTCAGGACTCTATAATGATTTCTAAACCTTCCCTTTTATAACTTTTAAAGTTTAACGATTGTTCCTGAAAAACACTTTTGCTAATGCAAAACATATAGCAATGTTTAGATTCTAGTACTTATCAGCTTCCCTAAATCTTATAATCCTATTTTAGTAATAATAAATGTGACATATGACTCAGATGAATATGCTTGAGTTAAATACTGAGAGTTGGACCATTTCCTTACAGGTTAGGGCATTTTCCTGGCTTATAGCTGAGCCTACCTAGAGAGTAATTTAGGCCCAATGAGCTATGAACCGTAGTAATATTAATGAGGAAAGGTTTGGTGCACTGTCTTTTATAACATTCATATGCACTGAAAGGATTCCAGAAAGACTTGGGGTTTTCGACCCGACCATAGTGCCATTTTATTTGTCATTCTACAATATACTCCAGATCTCAGAATACCCTAGAGTGGATATTGCCACTGAAGTACACGTGGAGATGTCCTATTGATTGTGTAGCAATGTATTTGTCTGGGGCAGCGGCACACATTATTTAGTCTTCTAAAATACATATTTCTCAGTCTTCAGCTTTTGACTGGTTTTGCCTGCAGAAAGACCTCAGTGCAGTGCCCCCTGCTGGTGAGTGGCAGCTGAGAGTTTGCGTCGTGTCAGTGATGGACAGAGTGGGTCCCTTTGCCGACATGGAGCCAGGGGGATGCTGAGCCTGCCAGGTCATTTTAGATCAGGTAATTAGAAGAACAGAAGGTTGAATCGATACAAAATGAGCAGCTCACGGTATTCTCTATATTTTTTAGACATGTGATGATTTGCTATAGTTCGGTTTGGCTGATAAAATATGAACACTTCACAAATATGTTTGTATTTCAGCCTCCGTGTTCGTTCATTTAACAAGTCATTTTGCCCTAATTCTCAACAGCTGGATACTTGTTCAGTCAGGGAAACTAACTTGAACCTTGGCAGAGATGATTTTAACATAAAATCTTTTAGGAGTGTTTATTTTGTTAAACAATTAGTAAAGCACTTTAAACAAAAAGCCCCTTTCTTTTTTATTTCAGTAATATAAATTAGCATTCATTTATGCAGGTTTCTAAATCCTGATGATCATCATGGTAAAGAAAATTAATTAAAACTAAGGAGAAGATTAGTGTTTAGGCTATTATTTTAACTCTGACCTCTAGTGAAGATTATTGCTTTATAATGAATAGCTATACAATGATTAGTTTTGGTCCCATAGCAGGTGGGTCTCATTTTTTTGTATATGCTTATGGTGGCTATGTCACAGCAGTGACCTTTTTGATAACCTGTAATACAGGAGTGCTGTACACACTTCAGGATTTCAGTGTCTTAGGTTCATGAACAGTGGCTTGTCTATGCAGGTATTTCCAGTGAGGTGAACGGAAAGCCAGGAGGATGTGTGTTCTCAACTTGAACTGGAAAAGGTGTATCAGGAGGGAGGGAGTGGCCACTCTGTTGAATGAAAACTGAGAACTGATCACGGTGACAGTCCTTGTTACCTTGACAGAGGTTTCAGTGGAGCAGTGGAACGAAAGTCTGATTAGAGCGTTTCCAAGAGGATGGGCTTTTCTTCTTCCTCATCCTTTCCTCTTCCACTACCTCTTTCTTTTCTTTCTCTTCCTGAAAAAAATCAGTTTAAAAACCAGTGGATGATACCAAGCAAGGTGTGCATCCATACAGCATGGTAGGAAACCCAGTACCCCAAAGTCGGTACCACTGGTGTCTACAAAGGAGGGTGTCCACGTGGTGGGGAGATCGCCCGGCATGGGGTGTTGGAGCCATCCAGGGTGAGATGTGGTCAGACACAGGGCGTTGGAACCTGGGTGGGATGAAGCGGATGGATGATCCTGCTTGGGGTACAGAACATTGGGGTGAGGAGGGCATTTGTGTAGGATGATAAGCCAGCGTGGGCTCTCTGAGTTTAAGTGGGGTGAGGAGTTTATCTGCATAAGGGGGCAGCCTGGTGTGCAGTGTTAGAACCTGACCAGATGAGAGGGATGCCCACACAGGATATTAGAATTTGAGCACAATTACAAAGATATTCATGCAGGAGAGCAGCCTGGCATGGGGTGTTGGAGGCCTAACAGGGTAGGGAGGGTGTCTGCACCTGGGGGTTAGGTTGATGTGGGGTGTAAGAGACTAAGCAGAATGAAAGCATGCATATGGCTGGAGTAGGAAAATATAAGATTGATCTGGAGTGTATGCCAGAAAGTATGCATGTACTTAGAAATGATGGAGACACAACAAACAGACAGAGAGACCATCTCAAAGGGGCTTCCATTGGCCACATCTGGGACAGCTGAAGCATCAGAATGGTGAGAACAATGAGTTGAAGACAATGGAAGTCCATGAGTTCACACATAAATGGGTAAATGAATAAATTGAATGTTTAATAAGGTTTCAAAGTATCTCCCTACAAAATGCTTACTAATTATAAAGAGGAAAAGTAACTTTGAAACATAGAAGTCTGGTAGACACCCTTAGTCAAGTGACCAAACTGAGTATGATCGGCAAAGGGGCACACTGAAATCTCACACTGCTTGGTGGGATGCAGTGAGACGATCGCCCCCTCACTTGTGCCGGAGATGCATAGCCCGGATTTAAGGAGGCAAACCCAAGTTGATGGGCATCGTACACTTGAACCAGACTGTAATCCTTGAAAGTGTCCAGATCATGGAAATCAAGGAGAGATGAAGGAACTGATTCAAACTGCAGGAGACTAAAAAGATATAACAACTAAATACAATATGCAATTCCGAACCAAGTGTATTTTGTTACAAAGGACATTATTGGACTGAGCTTCAGTGAAGGTCGAGGATTAAATGGGAGTAACATATCAGTGTTAACTTTCTTATTTTGATGTTTCTTTTATTGTGGTTTCATATGGGAATGTCCTTATTTGTAGGAACTGTGCACTGAGGTATTCAACCTCTGTGATGAAGCATCATGCTAGCAACTTCACAACAGTTTGAGAAAAATAAGTTCTTTTTACTTTAAGCTGAGATTGTGTAGAGATAAAACAGAGTAGGAGAGAGTGGGAGAAAGAACCTGGGAGAAAGAGGGGCAGACAACCCATTTTAGCTGTTTTTATTGTAAAGAGGAGCCAAGAAATGGGACAGTAGATGGAGAAAGGTGAAGCAGAAAGGACTTTCTGGGATGAGGACACAGGACGAGTGTGGAAGTTTGGGTTAGTCATCCATGGAAGGCAGCAGTGTATATCTTGGTGGTCACCAAGGAAACAATGTCATACCATTTCCCGTGGACCTATGCTTTCCAAAATAAGTCTTACTTTCAGGAAGAACTTGGTACCTAAGATACATTGGAATTGCTGTATTTTAAGCTTATTTACTCTCCCCTATGAAGGTATAGTATAATTGTTACCATATTTGTTGTAATATTTAAAGTCAATTATTATCACGTAAAAATTTCCATTTTAGACCATTAGGCCATTTAGGTTATTCATTCAAGAAATATTTACTAAAACTTTACTCAGCGAGGGGCCCTGTCAGTTTGGGTATAAAACAGACATGTTCCCACACCTTCCAGCTCTTCGAGTCTAGTGGCTGCAGCTCATATTAAGCAAACAATCATGAAATTGTGTTGAGTCCTGTGAAAAGAAAATAGAGGGATTTAGAACAGACTCTAGAAGGCAGCTTGAATTGAAAATTGGGATTCAAGGAGTGGCTCATTAAAGAAATGCCAGGTGAATTGTGACATAAAGGATGAGAAAGGCATAGCTGGGCAAAAGCTGGAGCAGCGGAGTGAGCGATGAGTGCCAAGGCCCAGGGCGAGGTGAGGGAAAGCCCGGGACTGCAGGATGTTGGCGAGAAGAGCAGAGATCAGGAATGGCCAGGCCAAGGGTTTGGACTGTCATGCTGCAACAGCATGAAGCCATGGAAAGGTTTTAGTAAAGGGAATGCCATAATTAGAGTTGTTTGTTGTTTTTGGAAGATCACTTTGACTGTTTTATGGAGGTGAGTGTTGGGGGCAAGTGTGGAAGCAGAGAGACGAGTGAAGAGGCTGTGTCACTAATCCAGGGGAAGGACAATGGTAGCTTATGCCCCGGGGTTAGCAGTGGTACTGAAAAGAGGCTGATGGCCTTGACCTGTAATTTTTGAGAAAAGAATTGATAGAACTTGTTGGTAGAGTAAATGTTTGGGGGTGGTGAAATCACGGAGATGAGAGAAAAATCAGGGATGAGTCATGGATGTCATCAAAGGAACAGAAGAAAAAGCAGGAGAGAGAGAGCTGGAAGCTCCTGGAAGCTGAGAAATAGCTGAGAAATCAGCTAAGATGAAGAGAAAAGCATCGATTGGATTTAGCCACATGAAGCCCTCTGATGATCTTAGCAGAGCAATCTGGGTGGGTTGGAAGAATAGAATCCATGTTTCCCTGTGTTGAATGATGAATGGAGATGGGGAGGGGAAGAAATGGAGGCCTGGTGATGAGAGATTTTGGAGAAGATTGTCAGTAAAGAGGAGTAGAAAGAGAACTCTAGCTAGAGGGGGTTAGAAGATCATGGAAGGATGTGATGAGACAGGCAAGTTGATATTCTAATGGAAAAAAATAATAGACCCTTAGAGGGCAGTCTCAGCAGAAACACTGGGGACAGTGATGAGTAAGGATAGTTTCCCCACCTTTGCCCTTCATGCAGACGCATATCATGGCTCTAGAGAATCCCCCAGTTGAAGTCATAGTCCCAGTGCAAAGTTGGCCCCAGCCTCTGAATTGAAGGAGATTATTCCTACACCTAGAAGAATGGGGGATTCTATTGGACATTAAGGTCCCCCTCCAAAGGACATGGTACATCTTGCCACCCAAGTCTGTACACTGAAGTTTGAATCCATTACACTTCTCTGGTACCCCTCTGTTATTTACGCTGCCTAGACTCCTCTCCCAATTTACGTTACTCCTTCCTACTTTCTGTTATTCATAACTCAGCTCACTGGCCTCAACCTCTGGGATGAGAGTTGCCCTCTATGCTGTGATGGCAATTCTGTGCCCGCCTCCCCCTAACTGTGTTGGGTTGGAATACCAGCCACCTGACTCCCAGCGTGTGCTCTTTCTCTCTGCAGCTCATCACAAGCATGGCCTAGAAACAGAGCACCTGGAAGGCAGTTGATTATTTATTTATTTATTTATTTAAATCCTCACCCAAGGACATGTCCACTGATTTTGCAGAGAGGAAGGGGGTGAGGAGAGAGAAAGAGAGGAGAGAAGAGAGACATCAATTGGTTGCCTCCCTCACACACCCAGACTGGGGATCAAACCTGCAACCTAGGTATATGTGTCCTGATTAGGGATCAAACCCGTAACATTTTGGTGTACAGAACGATGTGCCAACCAACTGAGCCACCTGGCCAGGGCGAGGCAGTTGACATTTAGGCAGTTAGGAAGGAGCCCAGGCTCTGCAGCCGTATTTAACTGCCACTGCTTATTGTCTGTGTGGCCTCAAGCACGTTGCTTAATCTCTGTGCTATTTTCTTCCTCTGTAAAACAGGGATATTAAAAGTACTTGCTACCATTGTGAGAATTAAGTGAATACCTATAAAGCCGTAACAGTGCCAGACAGATAGTAAACATTCAGTAAGTGTTACTATCATTATTAGGAGATAGTAGATATCAATATATTTTTATTGAAAGAATAAATGAGTAAATCAAAGAGTAATAAAATATAATATAAAAAGAACCAGACCATGTGTCAACCAGTTTTGCAATGTTTTTCTGCCAGGCCTGCATGCGAACATCTCTGGTGAACTGCATATGCTCTTTGAGCCGGTTTTCAGCTCACGTACAAGGAACAAAATGAGGACAGACTGGCAGTGCTTACCTAGGACTGCCTGGTGCCTGGCAGAGCCATCTGGGCAGTTTGACAAATGTGCCCATGCCTGGTCCCTTTTCTTGGTGAGTTTGTCCCTGAGGTCTGGGCATGGGCCCCAACATGAACACGTCTATTGAGCTCCCCAGGTGATAAGTTCTCCTGATTAGACCTGAGTGGCAGTTCTTAGTCCATTTGGGCTGCTGTAACACAGATGCTGGTGACTTAAACAACAATTTGTTTCTCACAGCTCTGGAGGTTGGGAAGTCCAAGATCAAGGTGATCAAGGTGTCAACCTATCGATGTCTGGTAAGAACCTGCTTCCTAGTTCATAGATGGCCATCTCCTCATGTGTCCTCCCATGCTGGAAAAGAGTGGGGCAGCTCTCTGTGGCCTGTGTTCTAAGGGCACCAAGCCCATTCGTGAAGGCTCTACCCTCAGACCTAATCCCCTCCCAAGGGCTTCACATCCCAGTACCATTACATTGCAGGTTAGGTTGTTAATATATTAATTTTGGGGGGACACCAACACTTAGTCTTTAACATTCTACCCTGGCCTTCCAAAATTCACATCCTCTCACACGCAAAAATATATCCATTCCATCCCAATAGTCACAAAAGTTGTAACTTGTTCCAGCATTAATTCTAAAATTGAAAGCCCTAAATCTCATCTGAATATGAGCTAAATTAGATATGGGCTTGAGGTATGATTCATCCTGGGGCAGAATTCCTCTGCGAATTCTGTGAATCCTGGCAAGTGATGTGCTTCCAAAATATGTACAGTGGTGGTCAGGCCTAGGACAGACATTTCCATTCCAAAAGGGAGAAATAGGAAAGAGGGGAGGCGACAGGTGCCAAGCAAGTCTAAAAGCCTGGCAAGAAAAACTCCATGAGGTGGACGGTAACCCTATTTGGCTCCATGTTTTGCCTTCCAGGCCTTCTGGGGCAGGGCCTTACCTTCTGTACCCACCGGGGTCGAGATTGTACCTCTGTAGCTCTGTTGGCCAGAATTTGGGCTCCCATTGGCTCTGCCAGGCATGGGTCAAGGCCCCCCCCCACTCTGGGCAGCTCTGTTCCCACACTTTTGCGCCCCCTCATTTGAAAATGTGGAGGCAATCCTGATGATCTCTGAATTGCCTCTGGGTTCAATCTTTACTTGTCTTCAAGAATACAGCATGTTTGAAGGTGAAGAGCTCTATGACCCTGTCCTGTAAATTCCAAGAACTCTGACAGTTTTCCTTCTTTCATGTCCTTCCTCTTTAGTTAAAACTGGCATTTTGCCTGTGGGGGTAGCTGATTAAGTCTGTGGTTTACACCTATACTAATCTCCTTATCAAATTGTCCATTAGCCATATCCTTAGTGTTATCTTCTGAACATACTTTCTCAATTTTTTGTATTTGGATAGGCTGATAATTTTCCAGATCTTTAAGTTCCAATTCTTTGTTGCTTAACAACTTCATCTTCAAGTCATTTCTCTTTTCTCACATTGTACTATCAGCAGTCAGGGGGAAACAAGCCACTCGTTCAACACTTTGCTTAGAGATCTCCTCAGCTAAACGCCCAATTTTATCGCTGTCAGGTTCTACCTTCTATGAAATGTTAGAACCTGAATACAATTTAGCCAAGTTGTTTGCCACTTTGTTGCAGATTGAGATGGGGTCCAGGCGCTTGGTGGTTGCGAACAAAGAAATGGACTGACCACACAGATATTGTAAAGCAAAGCACGTGGGAAATTTATTAAGGAAAGTACACTTCCCATGACGTGGGAGTGGGCCATCTCTGGCCGGAGAATGGCTCCCTTCTGTTGAACAGGTACAGGCTTTATAGGGTTTTTACTTAAGCTTCTACACATGCGATTTCTCACACTCCTCCTTGGTTGCCCGCTCAGGGAGGAAACTACAATGCTGGTTATTATCAGGTGTCACAGGAGATTCTCAGAAATCAGGATGCGGGCTGATGCCAGCTGCGGTGTCTCAGGGTTTACCAGTCTATCTTCTGTCTCAGCTTTGTAACAAGAATTGTCTTTCTTCCCTCGTCCAATGACACGTTCCTCATTTCCTGAGGCCTCATCAGAATGGTCTTTACCATTCATATTTCTATCAGCATTCCACATGTGATAGTTTCTGTATGCTCCAAGAAGCCAGGGGCTTTCTCCACAGCTCTCCTTTTTTCTTCCTGAGCTCTCACCAAAATCAACTTTAAAAGTTCCCTTACAACAATTTCACTTTCATCTGTCACGCACCTCAAAACACTTCTAGCTTCTACCTATAATATACCCAACCCCGAAGCTACTTTCACATTTTTATGTCTATGTTACAGCATCACCCCTACTTCTAGTGCCAATCTCTATCTTAGTCCATTTGAGCTATTATAACAAAAATACCATGGGCTGGTGGCTTAAACAACAAACATTTATTTTTCAAGGCTCTGTGTGCCGAGAGGTCTAAGATCAAGGCTCCAGCAGATTCAGTGTCTGGTGAGGGCTGCCTCCTGGTTCACAGATGGCATCTTCTCACTGTGTTCTCATGTGGCATAAAGAGCAAAAGAAGTCTTTTCTAAGGACACAAATTCCATTCATGAAGGCTCCACCCTCATGATTTAATCACCTCCCAAAGGCCTCACTTCCTAACAGCATCACATTGGGTATTACGATGTCCACATACGAATTTGGGGGGAGACACAAACTTCAGACCATAATAGTAGCTAAAGTTTTTCCACCTCTGGGGTCCCACAATTCTGTGCTTCCCTCTTGTATTACACTTCTGGTTTCTGAATGCGATGGTGAAAACCTGAAACTACGCTTTGCACATGGGACTTACTGCAATCAAAGCTTTAAGAAGGATTAATTAGATGGCATTTTATTTAATCATGAATGAATTACATTTTCTCATGAAACCATTTTCTTAAACCATTATTATGTTCTTGCATCTGTGCATTACAGTGAAAGGCTGTTTTAAAATGTTTTATTTAAATGGATGAGGGTTCTACGGCCATGATGTTCATGGGAGAGTTTGGCAATTTCCTTCCTGGGTGGGAGTGGGGGGGGGTGTTAACTTTCTTTGAGAGACACAACTGGGGGTGGCTAAGAGGCTGGGCTGGGCTCTGGGCAAATTGCCCACGTGACTGGACACCCCTTGGCCCACTCCATCAGCCTGTCTGGGAGCAGGAGGCTGGGGAATCTCATTCATATTTTTGTGTGTGGAAATGTAGTATTATTTTTTACAATTATAAAAATTAAGTTAGGTGTAAAGATAGTGGATTCAACTCATGATTTACTTTTGGTCCCTTCAAAACTCTACCAAAAGAAGAGTAAAATGATTTTTTTTAAAAAAGAAAAGTCCTCAAGGACAAAAAGAAACCCAAGCAACATTTTGGAAGCTAGAAAGCACATGGATGAGCGGGAACTTACTTAGCAGACAGAAGAAAGCTGTAGCCCAAGCTGGTGGTGGAAGAGCCAAGAAGCTTCCCAATTTATACCACAAAATCTCTCAAGGGCTTAGGAATAAGCAGCCTGTGGTTGAAGGTGGGCCTAAAAATGGGGGATTATATGTAAAGCTGCTGAAGGGCCTGTGAGAGCCCTGGAGTCTTATCCTGCCTCTGTACTCCCCAGGGACTGCTACCCTTGTACACTAGCTGGGGCAGGGGGCAGCAATTTTATTGTCCAGGGAGGTGGAGGCCCGTGGCCTTGTTCGCCAAGGTCTTGAGCATCTGGTTCACAGTCTCTCCACTCTGAGCCCTGCAGCTGTCCTGGAGTTCTTCAGCATGCAACCCACCCGGCATCCTGACCCTTGGTTCTGCTCACCTTCCCCACCCCCCCACTCCCTTCAGGCACTGCACTATGGCTTTGTCAACGTTGGGATCTGCTGACTTATTCAGACATGGTATTCCAAGTTCATCCATAAGTTCTCCCAATTACACCCCCCACCACAGTGGTTCCTGGGCTGCGTCCTCCAGGCCATTGGCTGCTCAGCTTTTTCTTAGCCTTTTAGGCTCCTGCTTTCCTTCCCATCACTTCACCCTAAAATTTCTTGGAAGTAGAAGAGTTTGACTTTCAACTTCTGTATTCTGTCCTCTTCACTTCTAGCCTCATAGCCAAGCCTTAACGATGGAGGGGGTCACAGAGGCAGAGTATGAGGGAGGGAGGAAGGGAGAAAGGGGAACCGAACCAGGAGGAATCTCACATCTCTGAGTTTTTGCCTGCAAGAATACTTCATCCTCTCCTCTTTTGTTCCTGGTACAACAGAGGGGCTGTTGCTCTCTAAGACACTCTGTCACCTAAATGCCATACACGCTGGCCTCCTGCATCTTCCCCAGCCTTTCTCTTTACATAGCAGCTCCACAGTTTTTTTGTTGAGTGACAGAGTTTACATTGCATTCCAGTGCGCATGCGCGCGCGCACACACACACACACACACACACACACACACACACACACTCACCTTACACGTTTTGGGAAGCAGTCCTTCTTATTTGGATAATCTCTGATCTTTTCTATTGTGTCCTGTTTTATTTTATCCATTCCATTGAATTTTAAAAATGCTGGCCAATAAATTGTTATTTCAACTTTGAGATAATAGAAAAACAATACATTGGTCTCCACCCCAGTTCCTGGCATTAGAGCTCCTAAAATCCTTGCAATTTTCTAAGTGATAAGCGCACTAGGAGAATCTCTTGTTCTAATATTTGTCTTTGACCACATTTCTGACACAGGCCTCCTGGAACGCTTGTAAACTCCTGGGTGATAGGAATGTTTTCTCTTCTAATGAGGGGACTCTGGGTGGGTGGGGGCTGGTCACCAGAAAGACCAAGCCAAGATTAGAAGGTTGGGATTTTCAGTCCCCCACTTCCATCCTCCAGAGAAGGGAGAGGGGCTGGAAATGCAGTTAATAATTAATCATACCCACATGAGGAATCTTCTATAAAATCCCAATAGTAGGAGGTTTGGAAACTTTCGGGTTTGTGAACACAGCCATGTACTGGGAGGATGACACACTCTGATTCCACAGGGACAGAAGTTCCTGCACTTGGGATCTCGCCCTATGTATCACTTCATCTGGATGTTCATCTGCATCCTTTATCATATCCTCCAATAAACTGATAAACATCAGTAAGTGCTTCTCTGTGCTCTGTGAGCTGTTCTAGCAAATAACGGAATCCAAGGAAAGGAGGTCATGCGAACCTCCGCTTATTAGCCGAGGTGGACAGTGAGTAACCTGGGGACCTACTACCTGTGATTGGCATCAAAAGCGGGGTGCTGTCTGGTGGGACTGAGTCCTTTACCTGTGGAATCTGATACTATCTCCAGGTAGAAAATTGTCAGAATTGTGTTCAATTGCAGGGCACCCAGCTGGTGTTCTAGAATTGCTTGGTGTGGTGACCAGAAGTGTCAGAAATGACTGTTCTGTGTGAAAGTAACAGAGAAAGACACAGGAGGAGAACTGTAGGATTAAAAAAAATAATTAAATGGACCTACTGGTGGATCCTAACTCACAACCTGCAAAATCCTTTTGCAGGTCACCCTTCTCTTTCTCATGTGTCCCACGTTTTTTGTTTCCTTACCTGAGGACATTTGTTTTCATTGCTTTTAGAGAAAGAGGAAGAGAGGAAAGGAGAGAGAGAAACACTGATGTGAAAGAGAAACAGAGATTGAGTGCCTTCTGTACATGCCTGGATTGGGGATCATACACACCCGGACTGGGGATTGAACTCAAAACCTAGGTATGTGCCCTGACTAGAATCAAACCTGACACTTCAGTTATGA
>PVJI01012994.1:0-49298 GCA_004026765.1 Micronycteris hirsuta | reverse complement strand
TTCTGTTTTCAGTAACGTGGATACACTTTCCTTTGCAGCAACTAAGAGACATCCGAAGCATCTTTGTTTTAGAAAACTTGGCAAAGAGCAAACACAATTAAAACAAGGCCTGGTGACTTCCCTCATCATCATTCACCCCCTGCAAATATCTGACTCCATTTCCCTTAAAATGCCCAACTTCGGGGTGCTCACTACAACAGGAGGGTTCCCCTGCAGTCGTTCCAGCCACACACCCCTCAGACGGTGGGGCAGGAGAGCTGGCAGAGCAGCCTTGGGCAGAAAGGTGCCGTGGCAGCAGCTGGATTCACAGCCCAAAGATGGTATTCTTTTCAAGGACAGTGCGGCATTCAGACCTCCTGATTTCTCCATGGCATCTATATTGCCGAAAATAATACCAGATATGTTCCTTCTTTGCAGCTTTATTTAGAATCCTGAAATTTTGGAAACAGACTAAAGGGCCAATAGAAGTGAAATGGTCAGGTGAAGAGCCACGACACCAATCAGTGGAATGGTATGGAGCCATTAAATCGTGCGCTTCTAATCTGCGCACTTTTCTGTTTCTATGTTTAATTATATAACAATGTTTACGCTTTTAAATGATGCCACAGAATGTAGAATGGCATGGGCAAACACTCTCAATGCAATGTTACATTTCAAAAATACAAATCTACACTGTATTATGTGCTTGAATGTTGCTGAGAGATCTTAAATGTTCTCGCCACAAAAAAGAAGTGGTAATTAAGTGCCGTGTTGGAGGTACTAGCTAGCTATGGTGGTAATCATTTTGCAATATGCATATTAAACCAAAACACTGTATACCTTAAACTTACACAATATTGCGTGTCAATTGTGTCTCAATAAAGAGGGGAAAGATACAACTCTGAAAATGTCACCATGGTGTGTGTTTTTCTTTCTCGGCTCCACCTTTCATTTGTGCTATCAGGTCATATTCCATGTGCCCTTGAAAACCATGTTAAATCCTTTCTGAAATACACTGAAGAATTAATAATTAAGGAAAATAATGTTTGCAGGAGATCTCCTACTTCAAAATTTGTATGTGCACGTGCAGAGAAAGAGAGAGAAGAACAGGATACCCGACAATCACAGACCTTGCGGTTATCACTAGCTAAGGAGTGCTCATCATTTTAACTGTATTTATATAATATTTGCCTGCATTTGTCTTTATTTTCTGTGCTGAGTAGATACTGCTTCTTATATTAGTAAAGTGGGAAATTTTTTAAAGGAAACGAGTTTCCGCACTATCCCCACCATCTCCCCTCAGCCCTCATTTCTACTGCGGAGCACACAGGCCAGGTGGGCCAGGTGAACCCTCTTAAATCAAATCGGAGACACCCTGGGAAGTGCAGCTAGTTGGAAAAAAGCACTCCTGCCTTCCCCAGCGTCCGGTGCCAGCGTTGGAGAGACTCTCCAATGCTCTGGCTCCCCCCTGCGGAGGAGATAACACATGAGCTGTTATGAGTGGTTTGTATATTAACGCCAGTGGCTTTACCGGTGTTGTGTGAGGGTTCTGAGCCAGGCCTGGAGCCAGAACCCTGCACAGACATCCTCCCTGTGTCGTTTACTAAGGTGCGATGTGCAGGGAGTGAGTTCTCCATTTCCTCTCCTGAAATGTGCAGATACAATCATTATACCTCCCTGGATTGCTAAAAATGTTAAATGTGAGAATTAGACTGCACCACATGAAATGGCTGCTTTGGGGGGGTGGTCAAAGATGGGCAAATGCCGGCAATTTCTTGTCGTTCCACCTATGCGCGGAAAGAACTTAACACCTTGCCAGCATGCGGCCAGGGCTCCTTCATCCTCAGGAAGATGTCATCCTTACTGCACAGACCAGGTAGTGAGGGTGCAAAGGGGGGAGGCAGGAAGGTATGGAGGGCATGAGGGGGGCTGGGCAAGGACTGCGGAGAGAAGCCTCAGAGGGTGATGAAGTCTCCAGAAACCCAGCAGCATGCCAAAGCTGGTCCCAGCCTCCCTGTCTTCATTTCAAAGCCGCCTCCCAACCCCCACACACATACAGTGGGTCCTCCGGATCTCATTAAAGTTCCTTCAACATGGCAGAACTTGTCTCCCCTTCTGAGCCCTGCATCACAACAGGAACGCTGAACCCTCCCTCCCACATCTCCCCGGGGCACAGGTTTGCTGGCGGGCGGTGCCGAGGGGGCAATATACTCTTTCTCCCACCCTGGGGAGGTGCAGAGGCTGCAATTTAAGCAGCCTGGTCGCAATGCTCCCCTCGGTCCTAATTAACGCTGTTTCTGTAAGTTCCATTGCACTGGGTGCCGAGAGACCCGAGTCTGAGGAGCGGGAGCCACCAGAGGCAATGCTGGGTGGCAGGGAAGGAGAAAGCCACCGCTAGTCAGCCACGAAGCTGGGTATTTTTTTTAGGTCTCAGATTCCAAGTCAACTTCCATTTCAAACCAAAGGTCTCTGCTGCCTCAGTGAGAGCTGCCAATGCCCCCCGGCCTTTGATAAGGACTTTGGGGTTTCCGTGCCATCTTTCAAACCCAGATCTCTGTGGGAACACACAGCTGGTGGGTTGGGGGCTACATGAGAAAGGGGGTGGGGAGGGTGGGTGGAGGAGTGTGAGTGTCCAGGGCTCTTTCATCCTTGGATTAGTTCAAGAATAACACCCACAATCCACATTCGAAAGATCTAAATGGCTTGTTTCATTTAATGCCCCAAACAGCCCTGTATGTAAGAGTTTTAAGAGAGCACAGGGGCTCAGAAAAGCTGAGGGTCATGCCCAAGTTCACGTGGGAAATATGTAACAGCCAGAAGCCAAACCCACACCCGCTGTATCAATATTTCATTCTCTTTCTGAATTGCCAGGAACCTGAAGGAGAATAATTGTTTTAGAATGGAGATTCCCAAACTAGGGGTTCAGAAACCCAATTATGGCGAGGAACACTGCCAAGGTATAGCAAGAGATCAGTCTGCGTAGTTATGGCAAGGGATGCTGCCAATTTACGGAAAGGAATCCGCTAATTCAGATGGGACATCCAGCATGGACCACAAACTTAAAGAGACAAAAGTATGACCGACTCGCCTAATCATCCTTTTATTCATCAATCCAACTGCGAGGTATGTCCCACTATTTTCCAAGCACCTGTAGATCTTATGATGATTAAGACACAACTTATTATTTTGTGGCTTGCTTCTGTTGCTGTAGCAACAAGCAACCCCTATATTTCCATGGCTTGCAACAGCCAATGTTTATTTCTCGCTCAGATAACGTGTAGGCTGCAGGTTGGTGGAGGCTGGGTTTTCTGTTGGGCTGTGTAGGTCACCTCGCTCCGGGGCTCAGCCGAAGGGGTAGCCCCTGACTGACGTGCTGCAGGAGACCAAGCTGAGCCACTCAGTCCCCTGACCCTGCTGTCCTGTTGTGGCCCATCTGTGCCATGTGGATGGCCACGTCATCTACGGGAGGCACCGGAAGGATAAGGCTATAGAAGCCTCTCAGGAAAGGGAACAAATAATCATGAACAATAATGCAACCTGCCACCCTGTAGATTTTCTCAGTCAGCAAATAGTAAAGATAGAACTATGACGAGGAAGACCTAAGAGTCAAAAAGTTGGGAGGCTCCTGCAGAAGAGGATAACGAAGTCAACGTCTAAAACTTAACTGATGTTCCCCTACCCCAAGCTCCATCAGTAATTTGTTACATGAACTGGGGAGGGAGGCAGGGTCTCCCAGTTGGAATTCAATGTTTAAATATTACTTGTAAGGTTCTGTGGTCAACCAAACCTAAGCTGTCCCCATTAACATCTGCCCCTGAGGAGCCATGGGAAATGCTATTCACTGGCCTCCCCAAAATGAGGGTGCCAAATGACTTCTGTGGGTCAACTCTTGGAGCAAAAGAACTGGACAGAATCTTGCAAATTCACCCATTCGAGAACTACTTATATCAGGCAGACTGTGCAATGTGAGCCACAAAGAGGGGGAAGAAACGGTGCTCACCCTCAGAGGGCTTGCCGTTGAGCGGAGTCGGCCCTCCGACCTCATTTGATGAGCAGCGCCGAGGCCCCGAGGCTCTGGGAGCTGTCCAGAATGGTGCGCACCAACCCACTGACCACAAAGCGCCTAGAAATCAGGAGTCTTGACCCCCAATCTCTTTCCTCTGTGCATGCGCTTCCTTGATTAATGTACTTTACACTCAAACTCCTTTGTTTTGATTTGTGTTAACTTTTCCTTCCCTACTACAAGGCAACGCGGGCCGCTGCTGGATAACAAAGGAGAAGTTGCAGGAAGAAGCAACGCGCACCCAGAAAGCAGGTGTCAGCTGTCCGTAACCCAGAGGCATCAAACAAGGGAAGAGAATCCAGGAATTTTTTTCTAACTATGTAAATGATGAAAGCCGTCTTTTGCTGCATCCTTTCCGTCAGAGCTCACGGAGCATTTGTGGCTTTGATTAATGAGGCTATATCCAAGAATGATATTCATGTTACCCAATAAAGACACCATGGGGTGTTCTGGGCTCCATTTTGGCAACTTGCTCAATATTCAAGCTGGGCTTTTTTTTTTTCCTTCTATCTTATCGACCAGGTACAAAAGGATGTTGTTTTAATGAGAAAATCTCTTCCTTCGTGTACTGTTCTAAACTCAGTGGGTTCTCTTTGCAGCCAGGTGAGAAAAAGTTGCAATTTCAATGCCGAGAGCCCTTCTGAATGCCTGCAGCCTGGGAGGTATAATGAACAAGCTTCAGGCTTGGATCGGTTCCCAGACCCACAACGCGAGAACGCCGTGATGTCTAAACAGAAGTCCCTGGCTTTCTTTCAGTCCCTAGTCTTATTAGGTTTGACGCTTCTTTATAATGTTTTGTTCTGCATCTCTAAATCCCCCTTCTGAAGCATAATTCTGCAAACATGGGGTCTGCACGCCCAAGAGCATTGTCCCTCGGTCGCCATGGTAACCCAAGTGCATCCACCAAGCACTTCCCTCCAAATGAAACAGCAAGCTCGGTCTCTGAGCTTGCACCTTGAACGCACCCAGCCCAGTCTGTGAATATCCCCACGGGGGTTTCTGTTTATGAGCAAGAGTTGGCAACAGCCAAAGGGGCTAGCGCAACTGTGTTTTATCGACTTTATTAAAATACCTGGGATCCACATTCAATTTCTATTTATTGTTGTTTCACCTGTGCTGGGAGGGGAACTGCCTGCACTTGACAAATGGGCTGAAAGGCTGTCGAGTTTCACTCTGGTGTTGGTGGGTAGAAGATGCCGAAATGTGGTTTCATAATAGCGTAATAAGACTTTGTACTTTTACCATGCCTTTCATCAGTGAATCTCAAAGGCTCCCTCATTAGCGCAGCTGCCCCTGGGAAGGAGGTGGCTGTGGCGTGGGTCCCACCACGTGGCAAGCCCAAGGCGAGGGGAGGCCTCCAGCCAGCTGCCTAGACATAAACAGGACACAGACCCACAAGCAGGCCATTGAAGCCCCCGACTGATGGAGCTGCTCCAATCATGTAATTATCCAGCAAGCGTGCCCATCATTTGCATTTTTAATTCCACTCATTAAACTTACGGCTTCTGTTTAGGGAGACTTGTCGCCACACATCTCAACTGTCTGGATGCTTGTGGCTGCCCTTTCATGTAGTAACCAAGCATCCCAATAGAAGGTTAAGGAAGATATTTGCTTGGTCCCACTGTGAAACAGCACATGACCTACCTAAGCAAAATGGCACCAGAAATGGCTTCCTCTGTGGAAACACAAACTCGGTAAGTTCTGAACGTCCCCATGCCTGTGATTGAGAAAAATCTCTAAGTCATCTAATAACAACTTCTCACCCCAAGCTATATCTCCATCGGTGTTAAAAGTAGGTGGGGCATTGGGTTGTATCTAAATTAAACACCTCCACCTTCAGATGAGGAAATCAAGCTCTAGAGATTCTTCCGCTAACTGCAAGCCCCACAGCTGGTTGGTAGCAGAGGGGATCCTGAAACCCAGAACCCAAAAAGCCCATTCAGATGGTCCACCCTCCCTGTCTGCATTGACTGGGCATAGGAGAAACTCACATGGAAAGATCTGTACAACATGTGTTGCCCTGGAATATTAGCAAAATGAGCTACATACTAACAGGGATTTTGTCTGTTTTGTTCCCAGCTGTGTCGCAGAGAAGAGAGCCTAGTATCCATAAATTCTTATTGATAATCGAGTATCTACACTGATCCTACTCAATGTGATTCAGGGAAAAGACCAACAGGCAAGGCGTCAAAAGGTTTGTTTGCGCCTTGGTCTCTTCTGTGAGATGAGGACACCATGGCTTTCCCGCTTGGTTCAGGGGCTCTTGACCTTGCCATGCCCTTTGCTTAGGCATATTTCCCCCATCTAGAGTTTAGTTCAAATGCTCTCTCCACAGAGAAGCCTTTCCTGACCTACATGTTTACCGTTCACCTCCTTCATCCTAGTCATTTCTCTTTATTTTATTTCATTTTACTCTCATTTTATTTTCATCATGAGTATTTGAAGCAGCCTCGCTCATTTTATAGCTCTTTCCCCCATTACGATATAAGCCCCACGAGCTGAAGAATTTTTGTCCGTCTTGTTCCTTACACTTTTCCCAGGACCTGGACCAGTGCCTGACACATGGGAGATGCTCAGTAAATATTTGTTGAACTAATAAACATAGGACAAAAATGTAATAAAAAAGAAAATGCCAAAGATCATAAAAACAAAAGTATTTGTTTCAAAACTAGAAATGTTTAATATTATTGTGTTACTCATATTTATCAATATTGGCAGCAAATTGAGCTTTATAAATCCTCTTTGGACTTGAATAAATTTCCAGAGTTGATATGTGTGTACAAAACACATTCGTACAATATATCATTATCTTCCCGATTCCAAGTGATCCCGCAGTTGGTGTTCTCAGTGTTTGGTTTGGCCTCTGGGGCTTTATTCATGTAATTACAGACACCAGTCACCAGTTGGGTGGATAATTGGGTGGAGAGGATTGTCTAGATAGAACTAATCATTGAAAGGTAGGGCGGGGCCAGAGTCACTCGAGAAATCAACTGGTCCAACTGATGCCTTTTACAGATGTGGAAACTGGGCCCTGGCTGAACCGCCACGTGGCGAATCTGGGGAGAGAGCAGAGGACTTCAAAGGAGCAAGTCTGCACCTGCTCCGTAAGTGAAAGTTAAAGTCAAAAATGTAAATGAAACTGACTTCAGTTAAAAACTTGGTCCAGGAGATCTCCTCCACCTTCACGCTGTAAGAATCAGTAACTAAAGGAGAACCGTCCTCAAAGGGGACATGTCACACGGTGTCTCCCAAAAGGAACACAGGTACGGAAGCGAATGTGGCCCTGAACATCCCACACACACTCTCAGAACCCTTCCCCCTTTTTCACACGGAGAGAACCATCCCACAATCGTCCTTCACTGATATTCTTTCCTTTTTTATTTCTTACTTTTTAAAGATTTTATTTATGTATACTTAGAGAGAAGGGAAAGGAAGGCGAAAGAAAGGGAGAGAAAAATCAATGTGAGAGAGAAACATCAATTGGTTGCCTCTTGTAGGTACCCCAACCTGGCACCGAACCCACAACCCAGGCATGTGGCCTGACCAGGAGTCGAACCAGCTGATCTTTCACTTTGCAGGATGACATCCCACCAACTGAGCCACACCGGTCAGGGCCTTTACTGATAGCCTTTCCTCGTTGTAAACAAACAAACCAAGAAAGAAAAAGGAAGCATCCCTGGGTCCATGAGAAGAGCACTATCAGAAGTCTCTTGGATTTGGGAGGAAAAGTCAATACACAACTGAGACAGGTACGACCAGTGGGCCCCCTGCTGGAGGCATCCTCCGCAATCTCAAAAGCGTCCCCTTTCTCGGCCACCTCACCCCCAGGCCAAAGCCCATTCCCCTCAGGGCCTCCATCTGCATCTGGCTTTCTCTTCTTGTCCTGGGTGTATGAAGTCTCCGGGCCGCTCACATGTAAGGGAGACGGTGGATTCCGTGCCCGCTGCAGTGCTTCCGGTAGCTATCTGAGTTGCTGGGGAGCAGCGAGGCGCACCTGCAGCCTCTGGGAGGCAGGGCGACGCGAGCTTTCCCTTGACCTCACACCGAGCGTCCGTGTGTTCCTCGGCTGAGGCTGCGGTCTCTACCCCACCTCTCTCACCCGAGGGTCAACCCGACGGTTCTCTCAAACACAGCTGCCCCACTTCTAAACATTCCCAACAAGTGCAGTTCACCTGTGCGCGCCAGGGCAGAGTTCAATGGCTTCAAAATGTGCATTGTTATCGAGTGGCTTTGCCGCACAGGAATACATGTGGCTGGCGGGGCTCCTCAGTTCACCATCAAACCGATGCCTTGGAACCCAGCTCTGACAAATGTTCTGTCATGTTTCCATTACTTGACATTTTTGAAAGCACAGTGTTAGTCCTGCAAGACTGATTAATCTCCCTGTGATGTTCTGAGCACTCGCAATGCCTCCAACCCAGTGGCTGTCACCGGTGACTGAAGGGGCGTGGGATGCACACAGAGCTCTCCCCAGCACGATGACCTTGACCGCTGCAATGGCTCATGGATCTCCCTCCTGCCGCGACACCCTCAGTGTCTCCAGGATGGAGACCACAGCTTGCTTGTCTCTGTGTTCCCTGTACCCAGAGCAGCACCCAGTAGATACAGCAGAGGCTCTGTGGCATGGCATGTCAAGTCTCACTTTCTTTTTTCCCATTGTAAAACACACAAAACATAAAATTGATCATAACTATTGTGAAGTGTGCGATTTGGTGGCATAAAGTACATGCTCAGTGTCATAAAGAGTCACACTTTTTAATTTTAAAAAATCATAATGAAATCACGCTAAGTTAGTTAACAGCTTTTCCTAAGAAATGAATAAACGGAAAGATAAAACAGGGAGCCTGACTTAAAGGGATCTAGACAACGAAGTACGAACAGTGTTTCCCACTGAATGCAACTGTTATCGCCTGTTAGCTCCTCCGTGGTCGTGCCTGGCGCTGGGAACATGTTCATTAAGCAGATGGATTGGGCACTCTGCTAGACGCAGGCAATAAATAGAGGAAAAGACACGCCATTGCCTGCAAGGTGCATAAAGGTGCGAGAGAAGAGGCGGGTGCTGTCTCCTTGTTCCCCGCGGTATCAGGCCAACTTCTTAAGGGCGGGGATCTCAGTCAGGGTTTTCCCCTCTTGTGTCCTCAGCACTTCAGTGCACACTGTAGGCATTTTAAAAATATTTGTTGAATGAATAAGCCATGAAAATCTTGCTGGTGAAATCTTTAAAGAAGACACTGGATTGAGCTGAGTCCTAAAGAAATTAATTCTGGAAGAGGGAGTACAAACATCCCCGCGGGAAAAGAGGGTCTTCTCAGAAAGCCAGAGGACCAAGCCAGTGGTGGATGGGATTCTGGGGGAGGACGTAGAAGTTGAGGTTGGATCATGAAGGGACTTGTATGCCGTGTAGAAGAATCTAGAGCTTTAATTTTTATCTTGTGAATGAAGAACTTGAACAAAATGTTTCCAGCTTGGAAAAGTCACCGAAGCATAACTCATAAGTAGCACTTATCAAAGCTCGCCAGTCCCCACCACACCACGGATGTGAGAGGCCTTTATTCATCCTGATATCGCTACAAATACTTTCTGTCCCCATCCCGTCTACATCATCCTGGCTGAGAAAAGCTCCTGACCTTTCCACCCCAGCCTTCCCACTTAAGTCCCTCCTCCCAGTGAAGGAGACCCACTGGAGACCCACTGAATCCCCATGGGGCTTTTTCCCTGCGGGGCTACTCTTGCAGCTGGCTTTTCCCCTCTGTTCATCAGTTCCTGGTTTGGATTCCCTTGGATGCTGCCACAAGGACTCCTGGGACGAACAAGGAGCCAGTGGGAAAGCGAGACACTGGAGGGAGAAAAACAATACAGCGTGAGCTGGTGAGCGAGTTATTGTAACAAGGTGCAGCCAAGAGAGGGGCCCCAAACAGACATTTGTAATGGGGTCCAGAACTCAAGGTGTCCAGGAAATATTAGAAAAATATATATAGGATGTCCATACCCCCACAAGTCTGAACAGGGGGGATGGGACTCCTGGAGCAGCACCATTCAGAGCTGTTTTGTATAGCAGCAGCTTTGAAGCTAGCCTCTGGTGTGGTCATTTAACATATCTATAACCTTTAACTGGTTTTACAGATATGTTAAATAGCTGTGGCAGTGCTTTGAGCCAGGGGGATGAAGTGACTTCCACCTAAAGATGTAACTGGGAGGCAACTCCCCCTGGACACAGCACCTGCGTGAGAGCTTGGAGATGATTGGCTCCATGCCATGGGGCCACACCTGCCCAGACTTACTATGGCAGCCCAGTAAAGCTGGAAGAATAAAGAGTTCTGGCAGGTGTAGCGGATTGTAGGAGGAGTCGGAAATGGGGCTGCAGAGGAAGACTGGCGTGGAGATTTAAACCCAGGTGTGGCAGCCATGCCAAAGGAAGGAGCACAAGGCTTTTGGTGAGAGGGGAGAGCCCCGTGGCTTTGGGGCTCCCTTTGCCACTCAGCTTAGGAACCTGGGAAGCAAGATGTAGCAGCGATGCAGAGCTTGCTCTTAGAAGTTCAGAACAATGCAGGAGAGACACTGCAGGAAGGAAAGGGGGGACCACACAGTTTTGGCAGAGTGGGGACCCCTTGGCTTGGGGGAGAGAGAGAGAGGACCATGCTGCTTTGGAGCTTCTCCTTTTTCCAAGCTGCTTAGAAAGCAGGAGAGACTTTGCCTGGAAGAAGAGGGGTGAAAGGACTCTTGCTGGTGGGCCATGAGAAGGTGCCACATGGCTTTGGATTAACTGGAGATCATGGTGCTGACAGAGCAGATGGTGCCAGGAACCTGAATCACGGACTTCTACTTCTTTTCCTGAGATCCAGTACCCTAGACTGGGCAGCGGGGGAAGGAAGGACTGTGTGTGTCTGTAGGTATTCTAAAGAACTTTAGTATTTTAAAGGAGACATTAAGTCATTACTCCAAGCCTGTATAACTTGTAAATAAATAATTCCTTTCCTTTTCACCAGTCTCTGGCATTGAGAGACGTCTTTCCTTTGGTGGCGAGCAAAACAAACCTAGTACGGGGTGGGGGGACCCCTGGAGCACAAAGAATGGGTCCATTTGGTAACAGTATATCATTTATTGCCCCCGGCCTGCTCTGTAACATTATCAGGTGGGACGCTGGAGCAGGGCCCCCACCCACCGACGAGCTGTGTAGAGTGCATCCTGGACACATCCCGGGATGGCCAAGGAAGCTGGTGCATTTATCCACTAATTCCTAACACTTCTGGCAAAGAATTGTGCTGGGGACGTTGAATTGCGGGTTCCCAGGGTCCACCCTGTGCTCCTGCTGACGGAGCCCTCAAACAGAGACGCGGATTGACACGTGCAGGAGGGAGCTGCATGTGGGACAGGGACTACCTTGGCCATCACAGGTGAGCTCGGAGGTGGGCCAAGCGGATGCGGGCTCAGCCGCATCCTCTGTACCACCGGATCCCTCGAGACCAGTTTCCCTTAAAAAGACTGACAGAGACAACACTCTGTGTTCACTGGACACTTCTTCTAGGGCACGCAGTAAAGCCACATGTCACAGGCTCCCTTGTAGCTAAGCCGCCTCACTGACAGTGAAGCTGGAGAAGGAGTGCCACCACACTGAGCTCTGCCCTGTGGAATATGGACATAAGTGACATAGTCACTTCCGGGCCTGGTCCTTAAAAGCTCCCCCACGGGATCCGCCCCTTCTCTTTCCCTGCAGTGACTAACACGAAGGCCATGTGTTCAGGATGGCGTGTTACGACTCTGTTAAGTGAACATGTGCTGAGCGGAGGACAGGGTGCCGGGTGGGAAGCTGTGGTTCCACAGCAGACCACAGGAGGAATGGAGATGAAGCTAATTACTCACAGATCCTGCAGGAAGTGCTCAGCACACCCCGAGGGGCCACACAGGGCGGCGAAGGCAGAGAGAAGAGGGAGAGGGGGGACCTGGGGCACAAGCCTTGGTTGGGGTCTGTGGGTGGAGTGCTTTAGGGCTCCCAGGCTAGAGCCCCGTCGGTCAGTTCAAACTAAGAAGGGGGGTGGGGGCGGGGTGGGAAGCATAAGGGACAGGGGCAGGGGAGACAGTTGATTCCGAGGGCTATTAGAGAAGTCATATCAGACAGTTGTATTTGTTTGCGACTCTGCAGGCTGCTGTCTAAGGTGTGTGCTTGCATGACGGGGCTAGTGTCAGTTTAAGGCCTCCACAGGCTGAGTAGCCGAAAGAAATGGATGCCGAGTCAGCAATACCATGGAGCAGCTTAGCAAAACTGTGAGCATGGTAGGAACACGAGATAGGAGGAGTGTTTATCCCTGGGTCCCTGCGTGGAGGAGCCCACCAAGGAAAGCCACTCAGATCACATCAGATTCTGGCAGGAATGAGAAATAAATAGTTGAGTGAAGCTCCTTAGATTTGGAGGTTTATTTGTTTCTGCTGTAGAGCCTAGCCTACACTGACTATATAGGATATATCTGGGCTCTGCTGAGAATCTCTGCACGTCCTGGCACAATGTTCCCTTTCCCCCTTCTCTTCATAAGTTAAGAATTGGTTTAATGCAATTTTAGGACCTGAAACAGTCTGCTAAAGTTTCAAGGAACAAATACGCTTAACTGAGTGATATTCTTGCCATTTGCAGTGAGCTCAAGAAGCCCAGCTGGTGTGCTAGACTTGATGGCATCTCTCAAGGCCCCCTGTCCACTTTCAGACCTCCGTTTGGGCAGCAGAGTTCAGCTACAACCCCCTCCACTTACCAGATCGAGAGAAACTACCAATTATTGCCCAACTGCCTTGCGCAGAGCAGCCGCAGGGGCAGAGGACGACATCCTAGAGGGCCATCTGCAATGATTCTGTAATTAATATCATCATGATGTATAACTGCATGTAATGGCTTCCCTAGCCAGAGACCTTTTGTTCCTAGGCTCTTCCTCAAAGCCAGGGGCTTTCTTGTTCTATCTGCATGACGCTCAGGAGCCTTCCTTGGTGACAGTGCTGGTAGTTTTTATTGTACACGTTTCAGTCCTTTCTTTGAAACCCATGGGCCCGGGAAATTTTTGAACTGGGTTTTGTGGCTCCACGTTGCCTTTGCAGTTTTTGAAGGTGTCAGTTCACACGAATGCTCCACCTTGGCCATTGGCTCCTCCCAGCGTCCACACTTAGATTTATTGATGGAGAGGGACATTACTGACCGAAATGCCGCCGGCTCAATATTTGCCTGGAGACAATAAATTTCAACACTCACCGAAACCGAAAGTCGATGGATATGTATTGCTACATACTTTCTTTTGGAAAGAATAATCAATTGGGTATGGATTTTGAAATAATTTCATTTTGATTAGAGCGTGTGACTAGCTTGAGAAGGCAGGCTGGAAGGAAGGGTGGGAAGTAGGAGAGGGGCCGTTGCTCCTTGTAATCCCATAGTTAAATGTGGTGCTGTGAGCAGCACTTAGAAAAGAAAACGACCCTGTCGTCTGTCAAGTATCCAGAAGGGCTGCTTTCTGGGGGATGATGTCATTGTAACGGCAGAGTGTGTTAAGCCCTCTGCGAATCCCCACCGGGTATTTGTCCTGCATGAGAATCAATTACAGAAAAGATAAATGGTGCATTAGAAGTGTCTTTTGGCATATATTTCACTTCTGATATATGTTGTTCTGCTGAGCAACAAACGATTTAGATAAACCTCAAGGTCATGTTTGGACCAGAGAGATGTTTTTCATTAGCCAGAGAGTGACCATCCTGATAAGAGACACAGCAGCTTGTGGAAAATTTTAAAACACCCGCCTGCTGGGTGGCAGCCGGAGCAGCCTACCTGGACCGCCTGGATCAGACTGAAGGCCCCGGATGCTCACAGAAAGCCACCTCAGCATCCAGCCCAAGAGAGAGAGGTGCCTTTGCCGTGACCTCCAGACTGCAGCCCCTCTGAGTCCACTAGGCAATTATTGCTGCAAACTGTACTTACACTTCAGGGATGGGCCCTGGAGAGAATATTTCCCAGCCACACTTTTTGTCAATCACAAATTTAAAAACCAGCTGAGTTCAGGGTTTTTTCCCCACTGCAGACCCTGTGGTCTATGTTATCAATTGATTTGCTCTCTTGGCCAAGCCTCCTGTTTTCCTTGAGACTTCACAACTCCACATGTAAAATTGGAGCATGAGTTCAGGCCTCCCTGGGGTCACCTCGGTGCCCGCTTCCTCGTCACGGGGTCCTCAGGCCTATTGTAGTGGGACTTTTGCACTGCCTGTCACCACCCCCGGCGGGTGCTACCACAGCCCAGTGCAAGTGCGCTGCAGCAGGGCCACCCTCACGTCACTCAATCCAGCTCCTGCAATGGGGTCTAAGTCCGGGTGCTGTCTCCCTGGGCCTCCTCGCAGCCTCAGAGTGCTGAGAGCTTCACGCCTTTATTCCCGTGTTTTTAGGGCCCGCAGTTGCCTTCCCTGTGAAAAGCTGTCCTCCGTGTCTTCATAAACAAAATTCAAGTCTTAACACTAGGAAGCCACCTCTAACCACGCCGACCCGAGGTGTCTTCTCCGTTTTTCCACCCCCGCAGTGGATATACGCAGCCCACAGAGTAATTCCCCAGTTATTTGTCACCTGTAGCCTTAAATGGGAAGCGCTATGAAAGGCCCCTTCCATCTTGTTCATCATTTTGTCACCAATTACAAGCATGGCTCTTGGTGAATAGTATACACTTGACAAGGATTTCAGGAATAGTGGAAAAGTCTCAGGACCTAAAATGTCTATGCCCTTCTCTCTTCCTACCAGGGTCTACGATAGTTGGATTGAGGACTTTGGAGACTGGCTTCCCTTTTCCCCATTTCTCAGAGTATGAGAAACAGGGATTCCGCAAAACATAGGCGCCACGTAAAGGGCCCAGAGTCTCAGGCCTGTTCACTGTCTCGGGAGCACGTGGGGCGTGTTTGTGGACCAACCGAACAGAAGGGGATGGGCCAGTGACCACTGCTTACATGCTGGAGAATTTGTGTCCCTTCTTTCCATGGAGAATGTGGGCCTGACCAAGGACAACTGCCAGGTCGGCCTAGAGGGGAGACTGATCCATGCAACATTAGGACTCCCGGTTATTTCTCTGCTCCTTGCTTTCAGCCATGTGTAACTAGCCAATGTCCTAATGCTAAGGTTATTTTTTAATAGCTTGTTGAGTTAATGTACAATATTTCATATTTTTGCAGTATATTTTTAAAAATATACATATATATATACAAAACCATCCCCACAATCAAAAAATAACGAACATATTTATCATCATCACTTCCAGAAGTTCCCCTGTGCCCGTGACAGCCTTCCCGCCTCCCATCTGCTCCAAATCTCAGGCAACTACCAATCTGCTCTCTGTTCTATAGATAAGTTTGCACTTTCTGGACTTTTATATTAACAGAATGACACCGTACATACACATGTTAACTGATTTCTCTCACTTAACATACTTATGTTGAGCTCCATCTATGCCATTGCATGTATTAGTAGTTTATTTAAGGCGAAGGTCTTTATGAAACTATTCTGAAAGCTTGGGGGCATCCTAACAATAGGAAGCAATTGGGTTTTGGGGATACATTATACCATAGACTGTCAAAATTTGTTCTACAATTAGCAATCCTGATATGAGCAGAAACCCTACAATAAGGGAAGACTCAGAACAGGAAAGAGGCCAAGGACTCATGGAGACAGCTAAGAGAACAGGGAGGAGCTAGAGGTACCTCCCGAATTCCCTCCTGCCTGCACCTCTCGCCCCTGCAGGACTTCCCTGAGATCCACGGTCGCCAATATATCTCAATCTTCCCCTGAAACTGTTTTCGCTTCCCTCTTCTTCCAAATATCCCACCTCTGCCATAAATAAAGCCTTTTGTTTTTATCACCTACCTCTAGCTGAGCAAAAGAAGGAGTGAAATCACCTCCCACTCAAACCTCACACTGGAAAAACCCAATGATTCTGTTTGCAATTTTGAATCCACTGTGACTTGAGACAAATGTTTCCCTTTTCAAATTCCCGTGAACGGGTGCCAGACCCTGGCTTCACCTTCTTTCCCCACCACAAGTCAGAGACTTCAACCCAACTAGGGAGCATTACCCACTGGTTATAAAGCAAGCTGATTTCAATATGCTATCCAGGTAGCCAAGGACTGATGGCTTTTGAGTCTCACTCTCTATAATGAAAAGCCTACACAGATATACTTCACTTTGTTATAACAACCTGGCTCTGGGCACAAGCGCCACATCAACTTATAGGCTGCTGTGTTTCCAGCCTTCTGCCCCAGCTGCGTTTCCAAAACCCTGAAATGTGTAAATCCCTCCCTCCTTGATTTCAGCATGTGCAGGCACCTAAATCCTGGAAGATTGACTGCGGTGAGAATTCCAACTTTCAACAAGCTGCATGAGAGACGTTGGGTTTGCTATTTGCTTTGTAGAGTGTCCGCTTATCCCGTGTGTTTGCTCCAGGCCTGCTAACATAACTTACCTATTTAATGGGCATACTTTAACGCACTAAATAGCACAGATTCCAGAGCTATGGTTGAAGACAGGGCAAAGTGATTCCCTTGTAGATAAAGAAGGCGCCACTCCAATTACTGTAAAACCTGGCCACGAACTGCCCAGCTCAGAGCAATACCTCATCCAGACTGGTGGTGAGTGTCTGGCCATTCCTTCACCCAACACTTCACAAGTGGAGGACTCTTTTCCCTCCCACTCCTCTAAGCAACCTGTGCCAAGAATTTTCTCATGCTTTAGCAAGGGTTTAATTACCTGTGACTTAATTGGTCATCATGTAGCTGTGTACAGCTGCAAATATTTTGAGGAGTCTTTAAGGACTCTTCCCTACCAGGTCCTGACCTGTCTTGCCTGCTTTGCCTACTGCGTCCTTCAAGCCCTCCTTCCAGACCACGAAAACATCCTGCAATTTTCTGGGCTGCTCCTTGGTTCACACAGCCTCCTTTACCTGGAGTGTCTGCCTGGTCCCCACCTCACTGCCCTGGCCTCCAGAAAACCTGTCCACCTCAAAGTATAGACCCAAATGCCCCCTCATCCCTGATGCTTCCATAAATCCCCCAGTCAAAAGCCAGTTATGTCCCTTTTCATCTTAAAGCACTTAGTTCATCCAGTAGGTATGGAAGTTGCCAGACTTTGCCTTGATTGTGGCTGGAGCAGCCTAGATAGCCATCACTGAATGGCTGACATTTTAGCGGACTTCTGGCAAAGTTCTGTACTTTCACATGGATTAGTGCACTTAATCCCGAAAGAACTATCTAAGTCCCAAAGAAGTTATTTAACTGCTCTAAGATCACAGAGCTAACAAGTCATACATTTGACCCCAAGGCAGTCTGACCCCTGCACTTAGCCAACGCACTAGGCTGCAAGCTCTCAAGAAGAACATCTCTACAGTGCTTACAATGTGCCTTCCCTGTGGTCACAGTCACACACACAACACACACACACACTCAATCTGTCCGTTCCCTACAAAATGTAGTTTATATTAATATTGTAGTTATGTTCGTTTATACCTAGATATAACTATGTCTTACATAAATAAAATGAACGAATAGAACACATATTAATCTCCTGTCACTGTTGTAATAGATCAGCATAAGCCTGGTGGCTCAAAACAAAGAACAGAAATTCATTCTCTCACAGGAGGCCAGACGACTGAAATCATCGCTGAGCCCAAACCAAGGCACTGGCAGGGCCGCACTCCCTCAGGAGGCTCCAGAGGAGAAGCCACTCTTTGCCTCTCCCGGCTGCTGGTGGCCGCTGGCATTCCTTGGTTTGTGGCCACGTCACTCCAGCCTCTGCCTCCACGGTTGCATCGCCTTCCCCTGTTCTCATAGAAGGACACCAGTGACTGCATTTAGGGCCCACCCGCATAATCCAGGATGTCACCATCTTAAGATTCCTCACTTCTTCACATCTGCAAAGACCCTTTTTCCAGAAGAGAGATAGCCTTCTCAGGGGATTAGAACCAGTTACCTTTGGGCGCCTTTGTTCAGCCAGCTATGACACCCAACTTTGGCTCCTGTGCCTAAATTGCAGATGTCCATTAGCAACTGACCTGACAAATTAACGCATTCCACACAGTAAAATGAGACTTTGTAGGAACCGCCTCCTCAGTGCCTGAAAAGACAAAAAAGCGCTAAAAACAACCAGAATTTCCCAGGTGACTTTCTTTAGAAGAAGCTGAGTTCGAGTTATGAAAATTAAGAAACAGAGCTCCTTCTCCTCAGCAAATATCGTACAGGCCACATGCTCATGGCTGAATCAACAAAATGCTCCTTATGAGCTACAATTCTGTGTGACACAGGCTGTTTCAGAAACGCTCCTGCTGCCAAGATGAGAAGTGGATGTGGCTCGTTCCTCACCCTGGTGTCTTGGAAATTCTTTCCCACATATCTCAAGGTTGCTTGTGCTAAGAGCAGGAACAGTATATCATCCTCCAGTGACCAGCCAGCTACCCCTCTGGTAGCGGCCAGGGGATCTCAGAGCACAGAGCACGAAGCACTTCGAGGTTCTGTGCAGAAACCCCAGGCAGCTGTTGTCAGAGAGGGTTACCTAAACATATTAACAAGGGCCAATATGTCGAGCCCACAGGACTCTGACGACTTTGATGCTTGAGTCTTTGTTAACAAACCCTCTGTTTGGGAAACAAGTTTGCTAGAAGATATTCACACATGGAGAATGCCCAGTAGGCCGTTGGTCAATATGATTTTATGCTTTGTTTAAAAATGGTTAAACAGCTATTGAGCTCTCTCCTCCCGGGCCTGCATCCCTCCCTTGATGGAAGTCATGCATGCATTCCTCCCTCCCCCTCAGACTCGCAGACACATAAACACACACACTCTGTAGTTTGATTGCTCCATTACGGAAAGGAAACATCATGATTTTTCCACCTCTGCTGAGCGTTAAGAATTCAGCCACAACCACGAACGTGAGCTCACCGGCCTCCCGTGACAGGCTTGGTCCCTTATGAGCCCCGGGGGCTCGTTCTGCCCTGAGATGCAGCCAAGGCGGGGGGCGGGGTGGTCCTTTCTGATTCATTCCCTATTTCAAACAGCTCAGTAAAACAGATAGAATTAGAAAGCTTTCTTTTCTTGGTGAGAGTTCAACCTACTCCGTTTTATTTCTGCTGGGTTGGCGCTTACTTGCCAGCCAGGTTGTTAACCACGTTTATGACTCACAGTCCAGGAAGTCTACGTAAATGCATCCTGAGCCGGCACCCCAGGCCCACTGCGCGTGGTCCCCCAGGACCTCAGGGTCAGGCAGGAAGTCCCCTCCAGGAGCAGACTGCAGTGGCTGCCAGCTGGATGGCCATTCTGATCCGGAGCCAACCCCGGCTTCTCTTCCAATGTCACTCTTGGGGGAGGCGCAGCAGCCGTGAAACCTCTCCCGGGACACTGTCATCCAACTGTTACACAGAACATGGATCTGCCTGACAAGCCTGACACAGCACAGGGTATTTCTCCCAAATCCTTTCTCTATGCCTCCCGAGAAGGTCTCGGTTGGGAGCTATATTTCACACCATTCGGCGTGTTGGCAGTTCTCTCTTCTCTAACATGTGATTTAGGGTAACAGTGTGTAAGGACCTGGAGTTAATACAATAACAAAATTCAATTTTAGCACGAGCAAGAGAGAAAGCAGAGATTTACACAGTCCCCGCAATTGAAACGTGCAAATTCAGAGAAGCCAATTTTTTAGCTTTTGATTCATAGAACCAATCTTTGTTAGCCGAACAGATCGTAAGAACAAAGGTGATGTTCTCAGCAGTTCAAAAATATGATCTGGAACTCAGAATACTATTAATTAATATTATTTCCTCCACTCATTGAAAGTGGAGGAAATGGGGGTTTTCATCCACCCCCTGGCGGACATGAAACTATTCAGTCCGTTCTTGGGCACATCTATTCACTGTGGAAATGAGGAGCCTTCATTTCACCAAGGGTGGAAGACAGGCCCTACCTGCAGCCAGTATTCCTGTGGGGACTCGCAGGAAAGAGGAGAAAGGAGAGATACGGAAAACAACAGAAGGAAACGGAAGAAGAAAAGATCTAACGTCACAAGGAAGCCACTGACTAAATGCATTGGACTTTGTTAGCTAATTCTTCTCATCCTAAGTTTTTGTGCATTTTTACAGAGAACACACCTTTTTAAGTCCAGGAGACACACAGACCTGGTTTTCTATAAACTCACTAGTGGTATAAAGAGAATGCAGAATAGAAAGATCTGCCCCCTCCAAAAAAATCCCCCGTGAGGCCTGATGACCCCCCCACCATCACCAATTCCCATCTGTGTATTGAGAGGGGCCTTGTCCTAGGCTTTCTCTTAAAATACACACTCCTCCTAGGAGAGGTCATAGGTCAAATCCCTTGCTCATTAGCATGCATGATATTTTCAAACTTTTCAGCAAAGGAGACAAGATTTAAGGCCATGAGGTGGGCTAAAGGCAACAGAAATGGAGGTCAGGGGCAGGCTCCCCACTGGCCTGTGTGGAAGCTTTACCCAAATTTGAGCAGGTGCTCGGGATACAGCACAGTGAGCGAGGCTGGCAGAAAGGAAGGCACTTTCATGGAGTAGGAACAGGTGCCCCTGCCTCCTGGCAGACTCAGCCCACAGCAGGGCACACAGTTTGGTGATCAGTTTCTAGTTTTCTTCTCTGTCGGCCCCTTTGTAGGGGGCACAACCTACACAGCCACATGCAGGAGTCCTGGCAAGAAGGTGAAACTTCACCTTCACTGCTTCATTTCCGGACTTGCCCTGAAGAAAGAACTGCCACCAAGAGACAAAAGACACAAAGACCTGTGGGCCTATTACCATTCACCATTTTTATTATTACGTGATTTCATGCTTCTAGAATGTTTACTTGGTTTTTGTTCTAAGTACCCGGGTGTCTTTTATCCACTAACGGCTACCCACTACACTGGGCTGTGTACTCACTACACTGCCTCAACATTCTCTACCCCTTTTCTCTCTCTGCACCCGGAATCTCCCGCTTTCCCCGTCCCTATCTTCCCATGGTTACCCTGTTCCCCTGACATCAATAAGGAACACGATGGTGGGTGGCTTTTTGGCATTTGCACTGATGGATTGCCTTTCAAGAAATAACTCATAGGGTGGGGGTATGGGTGGGAAAAAACAGGTAAAGTTCCCAGGACACATTTAAACAGGTTAAAAAAGACATAACTCATGTGCCAAGGCCATTCTAGATCTAGAGCAAATTTTCTGCCTACATCTTTGAAATTCTGGCAATCCCAGAGAAGCTAGTGGCATAGAATAATCTTTACATTACTTCCATGCAGTGAGGACAGAATCAAATATTAAGTCTCTTGCCCAAGGATACATCCGTAGAAAGTGGAGGAGCTGGGATTCGAACTAGGGACCTTTGACTCCAGAGGCCCAGGGTTCGCGAGCACTATGCTCATACAGCCTCCCAGGGAGGGTGTAGTGAAACTTGGGGTTCTGGGAATCCTCCCCCACGTTTAGATTCTGTCTTTGAGATTTGGCCTCTGACCTCTCAACTCTGATTTTTTTGTCTGTACTTGGGGAGTAGAGACTGTGCCAGTGAGTAGCCAGGCAGAGACGGGTCAGGGTGATAAGTCCCTGGGTACAGTAAGGGGAGCTACCTCCATGCCACCAAGACCAAATGTCACTGAACGAAAAGGCATAACTATAGCCAGCCTGGATGGCCAGAGGCTCCCTCAGGCCTGGCTTCACGCTTCATTGCCAAAAGGATAAGCCCGCAGGCTCCGGAGGACAAGCTTACGCAGCTTACTGAGTTGCCCCACTAAACATAATAACCTCAGTCTGGGAGAAGAAACCGGAAGCATCTTATAGTTCCCCATTGTCAGGAGGTGTGACCTGGTAGATATTTTCTGTTGATCAAAACAATGGAAATTAAACCTCAGATCATCCCTACTGTGTTTGGGAATGTTGACATGTATGTATAAGAAATACTAAAAAAACTCTTACAGATTTAGAGAAGTTTCTCTCAATTCTCAGCTAAGTTACTAAATAAAGAGGCTGATCATTGGAAATACCAAAGCATTTCCTCTCCAAGTTGTGGTCTCAATACTTTAATTTCCTCCTGCACATTAAAACAATACCCCCAAATTTTATTATATTGTTTAAATAGTTGTAAAGGACATATTTTCCAGCACATTAGATGCATCCATAAATATATCTTTATCATAATCTCAGAGCTGAGGAGTTAGCTCCAATTTGTGGAAAATCTCTCCCACATGACCTATTTGAAAAATAAAATTCGGAAAAGCCAAACCTCACTGTCACACCAACCACCTGCTCAAACTTACTTGAAGTGAGAAGTCTAATTTTACCTTGTTAGCCTAAATAAATGTGTTACGGTAAGTGCTTGTGACAACTTTATCTGTTCTGCATTCCAATTCTAAAATGGGTGGATGGATGGAAGGATGGATGGGTATGTTGTGGTGACTTTGTCACTTAGAAGAATTAAGGTGCTATTTCCCTTATTTTTTTATCGTGGCAAAAAATACATTGCATAAACTGTACCATTTTAAGCACGTTTATGTGTATGGTTCAGTAGTATTAAGCACATTTGCATTGTTATGCAACGGATCTCCAGAAAATTTTCATCTTGCACAGTGGAAACTCTGTCTATTGAATATTTCCCCTCCCCCAGCCCCTGGCAACCATAGTTTTACTTCCTGTATCTATACGTGTGGCTACTTCAGACGCTTCGTGTAAGTGGAATCGTAGTGTCTGCCTCTTTGTGGCTGGCTGATTTCACTTAGTATAAGGGCTTCAAACTTCATCTGTGGTGTAGCCAGGGCTTCCTTTTTTTTTTAAGGCTGAATAATGTTCCATTGTAAGTATTGATCACATTTGCTTTATCCATCCATCCACTGATGAACATTTGAGTTGCTTCCCTCTCTTGGAAATTGCAAATAATGTTGCAATGAACATAAGGTGTGCAAACATTTCTTCAGTATTTCCTCAGGAAACTCTTTTTTGCATTGGTCTTGTGGGAATCCCACCCCCATCAGCAATGCATTATTACATTGTCCCTTTTAAGGGTGTCCTGGGGAATTCTCTCCCCCAGGAAATATACCATAGTAAAATCCCAGATTGGTGAGAAAAACTCTTTTCTTTTGCAATGTGGAAAAAGGGTGATAAGAAAATGAGAGCCACGAATAAGCTGGCAAACCACAGGCAGACACTGAACGGTCCGCACAGATTCCGTCTGGAGGCTGAGTTTCAGGAAATCTGTTTCCTAGTGCTCTCCGTGGCCCCGTACAGTTCCCGCACACTCCCAGAGGCACGCATGCCCTGGATGAAAGATGCGTCAAAGAGCTCATTGTGGTGGGTCCTGTCCCGCAGAATCCGTATGCTGCGGCCGATTTGTAAATAATTCACACGTACATCCTGGGGAGAAAACGCGGGGACTACACGGCCCCCCTCTGAGTCAGAGAGAGGGGGCCCGAGAGCCGCCGAAGAACGAAGGCCCAGGACTGGGCCGGAGAGAGAGGGGGCCCGAGAGCCGGCCGGAGCGAGCTTTCGCTATGGTCATCTCATCACTCCACACAGCCCCTGGTACCTAGCACAACCTCCGCAGATGTTAGATTTAATATTATCTAGTACCTGAGAATGCACTACTACACATACATTCTCATTCCGCTTCCCCACCAAAAGAAAAAAAAGTCAGAAGACTAGCACATGATCAGGTAACAGGTGCAATGAAAAATTAAAATAGACTGAGCTGAAGGAAAGTAATGTGTTTTAACCCCCCCAGCAGGGAAGGTGCTCCTTCCCTGCTCCTTGCATGCCTTATTAATGATGATGACGGTTTAATCACGTCCCCTGGTGGTGGGGGAAACATCTTGTTCCCATTCATTGGGTCACAATAACTTTTTTGTTCACCCAAAGTGCTTGGGATAAGGTTCAGCGCAGAATGTCACTAACAACACTGCTAATTGAAATCCCATCTGAAGCATTGCACCTACATAACGGAGGCCAGTCAAGTAAGCCCATGCATTTCCTAAGGTCTTCTTCCCGCTCCTGCCCTGAGCTCTGGTACCTAATTCACCACCAAGCCCATATTCTGAAGGGGTTAGACTACTCAGCAACTGAGTGGCACAGTGACCCAAGATTTGCAGTGAAAAATCAAATGTTTGTTGAATGAATGCATAGAGGCATGCATGAATGAATACAGGAGGGAGCAAATGAGTAAAGAATGTAAGGCCACAAAGGGTTTGATTCCTGGTGCCAAGCAAAGCCAGAATGTGAACGGTGTTCAAGGGCTTAAATCCTTCTTCTTAAGTGTGGCCATGACTTGGTCAACACTAATTAAGTCCTCAACAATAGCTAATGAACTGTTCAATAAAACTAACCAACCTTACATCCTGACCTCAGAAAAGGTCAAATGGTTCAATGACCCCACTCCACAGCAAAGTCCTTCCTGGGAGCTTTCCTTTACATGTCCTTGGGGATGGCCCTGCTGCACAGTGCCCTCTGGACTTCCAGCATGGCAACCACTTGGACCCACTCCTGTCTGGCCCTGGGGATCGACCTCCACACCCATTTTCCCCAGTGAGTCTGACCTGCGGAACCTTCCCGGAGGATTCCATCATCCTTCCAGCTTCCTTCTCTCTGTTCAAAGAAACACCCCGTAATCCCACACTCTGACCCCCCAACACTGTGACCCACTGATTCTAACGATTAATCACATTCGTCAAAATAAAGAGGCACGGGCTGACCAATGAGCAATAAACGTGGCAATATTCTTATAAATTGCAGGGAACTACCATTTCCTCAGAGAGAAGGTTTAGTCTCCGGCGCCTCTGTCCCTGGGTGTAAAAGTGCGTCATCTATTGCCCTTACCTGGGGCTGCAACCTAAGTAAGCAAGTCCTTCTGCAGTCAACCAAGTTTCGGCAGACTTCGCAACGTTGATTGTGTCTGGAGATTGCACCGGTTCAGTTATTTTTTAGCACTTTGGCCTGTCATGAAAACATTTTCTCAAATCCCAGTATTTCACCTCTACTCGCATAATAACTTCGAAATGTATTATTGCTGAGAAACTCCATTCTGTCCGCCAACAAGTCCCCGGAGAGAAGCTCTAGCAGAAGAAAAGAAGTTTTTACAGTCACTTCGTTAGAGAAAGTCACTTATCCACTGGACCTAATCAAGTTTTCCAAGACACGGCCCATAACTGACACCCAGAGCTACTCTCTTTGTACGTGTGCTTTTTCTTTCCCTTCCCTTTAGAAAGAAAGGCAGAAGCCTAGGCTTTTTCTTCCAGTGCAAAACATAACAGGCAAAAATGAGTGACTCCTATTGTAGGAGTGCTAATAGAGATTCTAGCCTGCAAGTAAAAAGACTTACCGGGGCCAGAGGACTAATTAGCAGGTCGGCCAGATAATGCACTAACGCAGGAGGAAATGTCTGTTTAAAAAACAGGCTGACTGTGTATTGTCGGCTGCTGCTGACTTTACAGCTGCCCTCACGGCCCATGGAAGAGCACCAGCAAGTGGGGCGCGGGCGCGGGGGTGGCCTCAGCTCCAGCTCCAATTAATGCCTCCTTTTCTCCTCCATGAATCATGGGATATGTATTAAAGCAAAGACCTTTCAGAGGCCTGTATTGGGACACAGTGATCTCGTACTTGATGGTTTGATGAACAGTTCCATAAGCATACCTGCCACCTGGTCGTGTAGTCTAAGAGACACCGAAGAGGACGGTCTTACCTTCTCAGAGGAAAGGGGCCTGGTGTCCACATTCCCTGTGCATTTGCATCGCTCATGTGGAAGGCTGAACCTGTGGCAGTCATGCCGGCTCCCCGGCACCCCGATGAACAGAAACTCCCCTGAGCTGACAGGCTTGCCCTCTGGCTTTCATTGTTCTTAATGGGAATTCAGGGACATCCAGGATCTGCCAATCCTTCGAAATTGGCAGAGAACTATTACCTAGGGCACAGGTGGCAAGCACAAGGCCCGCGGGCCGAATCCAGCCCTCCACCGTGTTTTATCCAGCCGGGTACCTTGTTTCTACCCAGCTGCAGAGCTGAGTTCTTGCTTAACTGTTAAGGAGTAGTTACATTTACACAGTTACTTTCAGCCCTTTGAAGGCAACCTCGAGGCTGATGTGGCCCCCAGTGAAAAGGAGTTTGACACCCCTTGATATGGAGTTGTTTTAATGTTAGGCATTTCATCAAAACATAAATCATCTGAGCACCACGCCATTGTTCAGTAAGAGCAGTTAGGACTTCACCTTGGGCCAGTAGATAACTGACGTCAACAAATGGTGAATTAAGGTGTTCGCAGGGCTGCTAGACTTCCTGAAGGCTCCAGGGGACAATCCATTCCTTACCTTTTCCACTTTCCAGAGGCTGCCTGAATTCCTTGGCTTCCGGACACTTCCTCCATCTTCAAAGCTGGCAATATAGCATCTTCCAGCCCCTCTCTTACCTTGAACTTCAGCCTTCCTCTTCCACACTTAAAGAACCTTCGTGATTACCATGGGCCCATCTGGGTCATTGAGGATAATCTCCCTGCAGTAAGGTCAGCTGATGAGCAACCTTAATTTGCCGTTGCCAAGTCACCGATAGTATTCACGGGTTCTTGGAATTAGGACACAGATGTCTTTGCGGGGCCATTATTCTGCCAACCCCAGTGCGTGTGCAACGGCCCCTTTCTTCACCCTATTCCCTCCCCGGTTGTGTTTCCTCCCACACTCGATGACACTAGTTGCACTTATTTGAAGAGGGCGGTGGTCTACCCTCCCGGGCGGCCACATCAGCAGTGCTCCCGATTTCTCCTTTGTCTCCTCTTTAACAGAAATTCAGTTTATCATAGTTGTTTGCCTTTTTATTCTGCCATCCTTTTCCATTAATTTTATCCACTCAGCTGTTTCCTAGTCCCTTTCCTACTCCTAACTCTATGACTTCTTTTACGGAACCCATGGAACATTGAACTGAACCGTGTACTTAGAAAGGACCCTCAAAACAGTGGTCCCCTCACACCTGCAACTGTGTTCCTCAGCTCAGTAGAGAGGGCACCCGGTCGGAAATGGCGGTGCCTTGGGACCTGCTTCTGATTCTCCTCATCCACAGAGTGAATCTTTGCGCTCCCAGCACTAAGCCACTTCTTTTTCCAATATGTCTCTCGCTTCAATTGACTTTCCCCCAAAAGCCCGTCTTGGATGCATCAAATAGAAATACTTACCATTGCCAGCACATTGTTGGAGCTTTAATGATCTAATGAATCGTATGGCTCCAAGGCCTGCTCTTGGGATTGCTGGCGATTTTAGAGTTGTTTAATGGGCTGAAATAATACGACTTTCACTGGATAGTATCTGAAGTTCAGGTATCAGGGAGTCGTTCCTATAACTTAAGGCTTCCCTCAGATGTTAAAATGAAAATTCCTATGAAGGGTTTATGCATTAAACATCACCTGTGGTTGGCATCTCTATGTGAATGAGTCCTGGTCTTTCCTCAGCCAAGTTCAAGTGGTATCGGATATAAAGAGCATGATTATGAAATAGAGACTCAGCTACCTGACAGAGTCCATTTCCTCAAATGGCCGTATTTCCTTTCTGGTCAGTTAGAAGCACCAGCTGATTTAAGCCAGTGGCTTAAGAAAAGGTGGTAGCTTCTTAAGACCTTCCCTTCTCCACATGCCTTCGAAGTGCTTAAAATTCCCAAAGCTCTTCTGCTGAAATCCAGTAATTGGGATATCTCAGTGGCATGGTACATGGTGGAACTGCCCACTGGGATGCTATTGCATACCGGCCAAGGGTGTCTTCCCGTTCAGGAAACTGGAAATGGCCGCCACCCCGCAGGACGCCGGTGCGGACCAAGCACGATATGGCGTGAAGAGTAGTGCTGCTGCTCTGCCTCTATCTGGAAGAGAAAGAGGGAGCGGAGGGAGGTGAGAGAAGGAACAAGCAGTTAGTGTCACAGCTTTTCCTTCATCTGTGACCTGGAGTGTCCTCTAAGTACCAAGCACACAATGACCTGTTCCTTAGGACATACCTCACTTAGTCCTCACACCACCGTGTTTCAGGTGAGGGAATAAGGCTGAGGGAGGTGACGTAACATGCCAAGGCAGCGAGGGGAGTAAGGGGCAGAGCCGGGATTCCTGACTCTTACTTCTGAATGCCTCTTTCCTTGAATAACATCAGCCCAGTCCCAGAACAGAAAGTGGACACCTCTGCGGGCCTGCCTATTGTCACCATTTTGATAACAAGTAAACGTGAAGGAGGGGTGTCTTTGCAGCGTGCCAGGCTCTCTGCTGAGCATGTCACCTGCAATATCACATTTAATACTCACAATCACTCCATGAAATAGCATCAACCCCACATTGCCAATGAAGAACTTGACTCCCAGGGAAGTTAAACATGAGTCTCAAGGTCATACTGCCATTTAAAGAGTACTCAGATTCCAACCCAGGTCAGTCTAATTGCAAGTAACTATACATTTAGATTGACTGGGGTAAAGCTAAAAGGAACATGCCCCATAGGTTTGACCTGGCCAGATTCACAGTAATGCAGCATGTAAAAGAGAAAGGAAAGCACTTTTAGAAAGGGACTTATAGCTGAAGACCCTGAGTCTAGAGGAAAATTCAGGCAAGAGAACAAAAGGGCTATGAGGTTTAGGGATGAGCCAGCAGTTGTTCAGAGCAATTCAATCTATTTAATTTTTTAAAAGGAAGAAAAAATAAAGGACAGGGGGGCAGGCAGTTGGGATCTTTTTTTTTTTTTAAGAGCAAAATATCCATCCAGGGACCGCCCTTACCCCACGCGGCATCCATCATGTGGTGCTGCAGATTTTCTAAGACCATCCACTGTGCATGAGTGTGGAATCGTTCCCTCAATGGAAGTGGCCAGAACTCTGTTGCATGAGGCTCCTATAACCGTGCTGGACAGAGATGAGGAAGGACACTCTGGGGAAGGCTCTGCCTGGTGGGAGGCGAGACCAGATGACCTAAGAGCGCTGAGCCCTTCAGGCCTCGTGTCTATACTTCAGCACACAGCATCACAGAGGACAAGCATCTCACACCCATCAGGTACACGGGAAGGAGACTGCGCGGCCATGCGCCCCTGGTGCTGGGCATCTTTATAAGTGTCCTGGCATCTCACCAGACCAGCAGGCCCAGCTGACGGAGGCCTGGTGAGGCAGCACAGCCAAGCCCACCTGGCCACCATGACGCTCAGAGCCCCCCCTCGGCAGGCTGCCCAAGCTGATGGATTACATCCTGTCAGGATATCGATCCCGGTGAACTACGGGACCCTGGGCTGTGATTAAAAGAACCTGAGCATAAAGAAAAGTCCTGAACTATAGATGATACCATGCCCTTGAGAGACATTGCCAGAAAATCAACTCCAAACAGTTCTAATGGAATGTGATTGAGACCTTGAGCATCTGAGGGGTGGAGAAAGAGGGGGTTCTCCTACCAGAACATGCCATCCTCAGCCAGGAGGTCCCAGCCTGTTGTTCCACAAACACCGAGTCCTCGTGCCTCTGTGTGGTGAGTGGACAGTCTGCCGACCTTTCTGCACAACGACCTTGTATCACATCGCTTGAGCAAGAACAAACCAGCCCCCCTGTAGCCAAGCATCAGAGACGGGCCTGTGGTCATCATGCGCCTCTTCCTGCCTGGCTCATGGCTCAGAAGAAAAGGCACCTGCGGTCCAGCTCTCTCCACATCTTTCACCTGCTCCCAGGTCAAAGTCTCCAAGGAGTTACTGATCCTCCCTTCCCCTTTCTGCACTCTCTTTTCCTACCAAAGTCATCTGCTAACCATGTTGGGTGACTGTGAGCCAGGCGGTCTGGGCCATTTACAGTAAGTGAAGGTGCTCCTGTCCTTTAAGACCTGAGGCTGATCCATGAGAACCAGAAGGTCCCCTCAATGACTTCCAGACAGGAAACAGGGAAACAGGAAAGCAGGTAACACGGTGTGGCTCTTCAACAGGATCTGAAAACCTGAAGAAGAGCCACATCAACAGTTCATTGCACAATGTGATGGTTTTCAAGGTGTGTTTCCACTGAGGGCGAATCCCTGTCTCATTCATCTTTCTGTCCCCCACGTCAGCTGTTCCACCTAAAAACAGTCTGCTTCCACTGGCCATGTGTTTCACCACGGGCAGCATCCTTTCCCCTGACTCATTAGTTTGTTCCATCAGCCAACACCCCTCGAGCACCTAGTGTGTGCCAGGCACTGTGCTGGGCCACGGGGATGCGTGGCGTCAGAGCCCCTGCCCTGCGGAGCTCCTGTGCTGGGAGGAAGGAAAGTGAGGACACAGCGTGATGGACACAATGACAGAAGAGCCCCTCTCCACGCCCAGACAAGGAGAGAGGTCAGTGGGGGAAGCTGCCTGGTGGTGGTGGTGACTCAGAGCCCAGCCACGAGGGCCAGCTGTGATTCTAGACATGGAGGAGAGCTGAGAGCACAGCAATCCCAGCAGGGTTTGCAGCACAGGAACGACACCATCGCATGCACCCTGGAGAGTCTTTCTGGCTGCAGCTGGGGAGGGGTGGAACTGTGGCAGGGAGTGAGGAAGCCGGAGGCAGGGAAAGCAGGTAGGGGAGGGGGGGCTGCACCCAGATGGCTGTAGGAGGATGGAGAAGGATTACAGATGGAGAGACAGGAAAATCAACAGCTCTCAGTGACCTACGGCCATGAGGGGTGAAGGGGAGGGAGGTAAGGACAGCTTCCGGGGTCTGCCTTAGAAGTCCGGTAGAAAACGGTGTTATTTGTGAGGTAGGAAATGGGGGAGCAAGAAGAGGGGGTCATACAAGGAAGAGTCAGGTTGGGGCATGCACAGGACCCTCAGGAGGTCTGCGTGGAATCCGGCAGCTGACCTCTGGCAGACCTCTGGCGCTGGAGCCCTGGGCAGGGGCTGGGAGCAGAGTGAGGGACCTGGGAACCAACAGGGCAAGCTGAATTCTGGTCAGCAACGTTGACCAGGGAAAGTACCCAGGATTTACTAAAACAACCACAACAAAAGAATAAACAGGCATGGATACACTAACAGGCATGGATATGCCAGGAGACACCAAAATTCAAGAAACTATAGAAAGGAAGAAAAGTCCACAAAGGAGACTTTTTAAAAGCATGAGAAAGAGGAATCAGGAGAGTTGTATGTCAATTATATCTCAGTTTTTACATTTTTAAGAAAATTTAAAAATTCATGAAAACACAGGGAGGAGTGGGGGTGGCTCGAGGACTAGTCTGGTTTGCTCCTCACAGCAGCGTTGTCATTCCCATTTCACAGAGAGGAAAACTGAGGTGTAGCGAGTCAGGGAGATCAAGCAACCTGCCCAAGATTCTTAATTTTGATCCAAGTCGCCAAATGTCAGCGCAGCTCATGCCCCAGTACACCACCACTGCCTCCCACAGAGCAGGCTACTAGGTTCGTTCATTCACTTATTCATTCATTCACTCACTCATCCATAAAAACTGTAACCACCGCTGTGGTCAGATGAAGTCACTGGAGGCGGGGGAGTGTCCCACACGAATATGTTGATAAACGAGCTGAAGAAGGTTCTTCAGGGTGGAGGCAAGACCAGCATTTGTTCAAGTGCTTCACGCCAGCTCCGGGCCCTGCCCTCCACAGCCCTGGAGGCTCCCTGACAGGTCCACACGGGTGGTAATCTGAGAAAAAGAAGTGGAAACCTGGTAGCGCGTGAGACACGCAGACACGGAGTGCAGGATTTGCTGTGTGGTGGAGGGGTACGGGCTGGGCGCTTTCCAGGGTCCCAGGAACTGGAGCGGCTTCACTAAGCTGCAAGGCGCACGGCGGCCAAGCCCGCGTCCTCCCTCCCGTATGCGAGCCTGCAGCGCCACCTCGTGCACGGCACCGGCACTAACACATTCCAACAAGTGCAGGTGGCGCGAAGGAGCCGGGCTCCCTTGGTTGGTCGATGGTGTTTCTGCTGGAGAGACCCTGGAGCATTCTCAAGGCCTTACTCCCCTTAACTCTTCAGTCCCGTGTAGCCGGTTCAGATGATCTGAAAGGTTTTCCAGAGACGTCTTCGGTGGCCTGAGCAGTCCACCGGGAATGAGGCTGACAACAAGCAAAATAACGATTGCAAGAGTTATCAAAACCCATAGTAGGATGAGACAGGTAGGCAGGCCTTGGAGAGAAACCTGGTGTTTCAGGAAGAAATAGGCAAAGAAGATACAGGGAGAAAAACAAAAACCTTGAAACTCAGCTGCTCTGAGCACACCATTAATTCTAGCCACCCAGTAATAAATCCGCTGAACAAAATTATTCTCCCATGGGAAGAGAAAGTGATAGAGATAGAGAGAGAGAGAGAGGAGGGAGAGGAAAGGAAAGAAAAAAGATGCATAATGTGCCCATGAGGGATTTTTAAAAAGGTAATAACATTATGAAAAAGGAAAGCGCAGTCACCTTTGTAGAAATGGGCAGGAGACCACCTGGTCCAGGATTCACTTGATGTGGGAATGATGGAATTTCCCTCTGCACCCCGCTTAAGACTGAATCAGTTTTGAAATGTACCAGAGAAACCAACAAACAAAACATTCTCTCCACATTCTCTCTTGTGCAAAGTGTCCCAAAGAGGCGCCGCAGGATGGAATTGAGCCGAGTTCTGCAGTGAGAAAGCATATGCGCTCTAAAGGAACGCTCTCCATAGAAGCAATCAATCCAAGGTGATTCATGCAATCAGTCAGTCAGAGGTGTAAATCCCTCGGGGCGCATGAGGTATGTGGCTGGCCTGGATGCCTATTTTCTGGGGCTATGAATGAATGGATTTCTCCCTCCTTCCCAGGCTCCAATGCTTTTAGCAATTGGCACTGTGGCAGGATTTATACCACGGTTCTTGTAAATTGTACCTTCTCTCTCTCCTTTTCAAAGGTTCCTTTCAATAAAACGCAGATGGAATTGTTCGAGAGCTGCTTTTCATGTGTTTATAGGTTACTTCTGCTGGGCTGCTTATGCAGGTGCGTGTCTCTAGGACTCTTTGTTTTTTATTTTCTCTGCCTATTTGAGAAATGGAAACATATGGATTCCTTGTTTGGACCCAGCAGGCCTTAGAGAATGGTGTCCCTGTTGCTTTCCTCACACATCTTCCTGTAGTCACATGGCTCTGAATTAGCCTCTTAATCCCTGGTGGAAAAGCCATAATACGAGGAAATTCAATAAAATGCATATGCAGTCCAAATGCCAAAGCATTTACAAAAATAGACGGGAATGTGGTCATTTATACAACTGTGAACGGAGAGCCTCAGCTGGCATTGGTGATGAGACACAACATGGGCAAAGAAGCAGACATTCAATACGGTAGGCACGATCCTGGTGTTGGGGTAAGTGAAGGTTTTTAAATCGTGCTGGGGGCGGGGGGGGGGGGTGAATAACATTCAAGTACAAAGAATAGGAGGCTTGAACCTCCAACATAAACATTTCAAGGTTATAGAGCAGTTTGGTGCTCATTCCGTGACTATTCTGTACGTGGAAGATGAAGAGTCTGGAAACATATGAGGAATGTTCCCAGAAACAAATGGTGAAGCTCTGCTGTAGGTAATATTCTGTGTTATAGTTTTCATTGTAAATAAATAATTCACTTACTGAAGGCTGTGTATGCTTTATTAAAATACCTCCCTACAGTCTTTTAGGAGGAGGAAGTAAGTAAATGTTTACTCAGGAGACTGTCCACCATTCCCAGCAGAGTAGTTGTTCAGACTAAGAGGGACGCATAGTGTCTACAGTGCTCGAAATTTCAGAAAAAGCATGTCCCTCAGGTGAAGATGATCGTTTTGCCGTCCTTCTTTTATGCCAGTCTAAGGACAGCTAAGAAAGGAGGTGCAGTGTCCAGACATCTGTCCCTGTTCACATCTGGACAAAATGGCAAATGCACCCAGCGAGGTATCAGGCTTGTAACCCTAGGCAGTGGGGCGCCCTGACAAGATCTGCCAAGACTCAGACCAGAGTGTGGCCAGATCCATGCGCTTCCCTGGGCCTTTGGGAGCCCCACCCAAGTCACAGTCTGGAGGAAGTCACGCTATTGAGGCCTGACCACTGGGGCCACTGACCATCTTCCCCACATGGTGGGTGGGAAACCTGCTCTTATGGGTCAATAGATTCCCCTGGGGCAGGGTGGAGACTTTCAGGCCCTCACAAGCCCTTCCCCAGGCCGGCCTCAGGATGTAGAGATATGGCCGCTAGAGGAAGGATGTGGCGATATTCTCCCCCTGGTGGAGAATCATTGTATGTAATGAATGATGTTGGCAATGGAGCCTTTTACTGGTGAACAGAGTGAAAGCAGAAAAAGAGAACCACACTGGTAAGCATCTGTTTGGAAAACTCTTCCTATAACCCTCGTGACTTGAATTTGTTTTCCCCTTGCAGATCCGTGAGTCCAATCCTCTTCGGGCTTCTTCTCTAAGACAGTGAAACAAGAACTAGCAGAAGGATCCCCGACCCAGGGGGATTCACATGCCCCCCGCCCCCCATGTAGTCCTAGCTCTGCCTTCAATGCTAATCCTCAGGCAGACTGTGTGCAGATTTGAAATCTGCAAAATGAGAAATGTGTACAAGATGATTTCCAGAATTTTTTCAAGCTTTACCATTCTAAGACTGTACATGTTAAGTGTTAAACATTAACTAGGAAGATGTGCTGTCTGCGCTGTGTGAATTCGATGCTGGTGGCTTAGGGGTTTCCCAACAGGGCGGGACTGTCCCTCCAGCCTCCTGTGGACTCCTCTTCCCACCAGCAGCCCTCATTCAAGAGATGGCTGGCCAGTAAAAAGGGTTGCCCCCTGTGTTTTTCTGCGGAAGCATTTCCTCCCTTACTGCCAGTAGGAAGACGCAATAAATACCAATTAAAATAACCTGAGGAAGCATCTTGCCTCCTGACAAATAGCTCGGCCCCCATCTTTACATAAACAAATTAGAAAAATCATATGAGGATAAATGAGCTAGAGAGAGTAAAAGAGCAGGAGTTACATCATGCACTGAGTATATGCCACAAGTTACTCTGTGAGCCTGTGATTGCAGCTACTTCAAGTGTAACTACCTCAGTCACACACACCCCTCCCACACCCCGACGGCCCAACCCGCACTGGGCAGGGACTCTTAAGGTCTGCTTAGCTTCTAGGGTATGGCTGGTACTCCAAAAATGACAAATGCAATTATAATAATTAATAATTCATATATTAATAATAATGAAATCCCTTTCCCCCTGCTCAGTAATGGCCCTCCAACACACCACGCATGCACGCCGCGCAAGCACGGAAACAGGGGCTGCCCGACGCTCCAGAATTTCTCCGCACTTCCGAGGACCGCAATCACAGCAATCACAGCCGCCTTAGTCTAAGGGAAGGACTGGCTTAAGTGCCTCATTTCCTGTCTCCTTCCCATTTCAAATGCTGGGATTGCCTTTGAGGGTCAGCCCTGAGGAAATGGATGCCACACTGACACCTTCCACAGCTACGTGGGCCCTCAGGGCGCTTCCCAGAGGCCCGGCAGTCACGCCTAGCTCAGCCCCAGCACCTCCCTCCTTACACCCAGACCTGCAGGGAGCCGAGGCAGCTGGCTTCCCGTCCAGACCCTGCTCAGGCCGCCTGGAGGAGTGTGCAGCCGCTGAGCCGGGGTGCACTTGGCTGGGCTAACCCTTCGCCCACCGCGAACAGACTGTTCCTTTAGGAGACACTCACAAAAATCAAAAGCTCAAGCAGGTTTTTAGTATCCTGGCAAGTCTTCCCAGCAGAGGGCTAACGTTGATCTCTTTATCTCGTCTGTTTTCTTCTGTCCTGGTATCCTTTGATTTTCACAATGCAGGCAATGCTACGTTTGATCAGAACTCACTCAGGTTGTCTAATGAATGTCCTTTGCTGGTTTATTTAGTTTTTCAATGGGCCTGGCCTCCCCGGACATTCCAAGCGATGTCCAAAGTAAGATTAAAACTGAGTGTTTCCAACTCCCACACACCCCAACCCCCACTTCACCCTACATCCCCACCCCATCTGCCTGCTGGGTCCCCAGACCTTCCTGGTCAGCAGGAAGCAGAGAGCCTGACGTCATCCGACAACCCTCTAATCCTTCTGGAGCCCGAAATGACTGACCTTTTGTCCTGCATAAGATCCACTCCTACATCCGAGCTCTGAGGAACCAGATGAATCCTTTAAACTAATCCTCTGGCATCTTACACATTTCTGTCTCACATTGTTTTTTAGCTTTACTTTTTTTTCGGACTCCAAGTAAAACTGATAAAATACAGCTTCTAGTTTCACCTTCAGAGGATAAAGTATCTATGAAACTAACCTCAGATTTAATTTTCTGGGCGTTGATTGGATCGCATTCATCAAGATAAGGTTTAATTGGCAAATTCTGTTCAGCGTACCACTGGCGCAGACGCACCCGGAATAGCTGCTGGTGGCCAGACCTCACTCCCAGGGTCCACCTCTGCACGCCGCCGCCGCCCTGCCGTCCACAGGCCTCCTGGCGGAAGCGCTGTGTGTGGGTCATCCTGCTCTTTGTGCCTCCTGGGGGCTGAGAATCAAACCCTCTGAGTATCAGGGGTTTTTCTCTCGTGCTTCCAGTCCAGAAGCAGTGTCCAAAGTATCTGTCTCTGTGTTAACACTCTCCTTCCAGACCGTGAAAAATATTTTTGCCCTCAACTCAGGTCTTTGTTTTACTGAAGTCGAGATTTCACGTTAAAGAAATCCATTGTTCACTTACCTATAAAATCCATTCATAAGAGAAGCCCAATATAACAAACCCATCATCTTTCTCTATAAATCTGTTCTGCCTCTCATTTTCTTTACTAATTCCAGGATACCACTATTCCCTCATCCAAGGATTGGCAAACGCTGGACAGGTCCAGGTAAGAAATATTTTAGGTCCTCGTGCCATCGGGTCTTTGTCTCAACTAGTCAATTCTGCTCTTGTAATGTGAAAGCAGCTTAGACGATAAATAAACAAATAGGTGTTGGCAGTGTTCCAATAAAACTTTATTTACAAAAACAGGTGGCGGCTCAGATTTGTCCCTAGGGTCATAATTTGTCAACCCTTTTAACCAGAAGCCTGGAAATTGTCGTGTTTCCTTCTCTCTTTACCCCATGAATCCAGGTAGATAAGTCTGCCAAACTTACCTCCCAAATATTGGTGGAATCTGCTCTTCTTCACCATCTTTCGGTTCTTACCCACTTTTTAAAAAATTGCAACTGCAAATTATAGGAGATGCAAAAAAGATAAGGGGCACACCAGCTGATGATCAAAGAAAATGGCTCTTGCATCAAAAGACTGGAGAATAAATTTACGCTCACTGTATTTCATCAATCTAAGATACCACCGACTTTCAGATGTACATTATTTTAAGCATCCCACTAAGAAAGAAAAAACTACGGCCAAATCTATGATCAAAGCCTTTTTTATCACATGGAACTTATATTTTATACTTCTTGAAAAAATTACGCTAAACATAGAAGGCATTGATTGTTGTAAACCAGCCCTGCGCATACATTAAGTATATATGTATATGCAAAATACATTAGTTAATGTATTTCTACAAGTTCTTGACATTCAGAGGCCAACTCACATGATGATCTTCCAGAGCCATGGAAGTCGGTATCTTTCAGCTCAGCGTCTTCTCCAGCGCTGCCAGGGTGACGGCAAGACGGCGCTTCTTAGGGGAGTGCTCCGCGATTGTTTCCCAGACTTCTCCCAGCCCCCGACATACACTCAGCTGTCAGGTTTTTTTGATGCTGCTGCTTTCTGATCTTATTATATGATGTCAAGGGAATGTTTGTCAACAACAGCCAGGACTTAATATTTCTTCCTCAAAGAGTCCTTAAATGTTCTGTGGCTTAAAACATTGGGAATCGGTGCTCATCCAGTCATGCCACCAGGAATGGCAAACGAATGTGCTCAGGCCGGCAATGACAGCCGCACCTCGAATTTTGCCTGGCAGACGGTGATTATAAAAACAATCAGAGGCATTGATGTAAAACAGCGTGCATTTTAGCATTCATGAAATATGGTATATCTTTTAAGTTTCAACAAATGTTTGTGGCATATCTACAACATTGGTTATGATCCCCCACTCCAACCAGTTTTTGATTAACCACCAGGCATTGTCAGCTCTACCATAATAAAGCACCTCTTCTGTGCTCACCCAGCAGTGATTTGACAAGGGCGGACTGTGCCGGGGGCCAGATCTGGAGTTTAAATGCCTCTCTTCAGTTGACTATGGCACCAGCAATTAGGCGGTCTTGCTGACACTACCTTCGGCAATTAAAAAAAAAAGAAATTAATCTCCCACCCCCCAAACTCCTCCCAACAGGCTTCATTTCTTACTCCCCTTCTAACTTAGCTTGGAAAGACTCAGCCAGGGTGGCAGATGAACATTAAGATCCTTAGGCCAAATTCTTCCAGTCCAGAGACTGTACCTCAAATTAGTGAAGTCTTGTAGGACTCACACAATACAAAAGGAAAGAGCTAAGTTTCACAGGAAAAGCCCTCTGACCTGAGAGGTTGGAACATTCTAGATTCACCCTAGGAGGCAAAGCATTCAGGCTTACTCAGGACAGCTCCCCATCTGAAACCTGAACTGGCTCCAGCTGCCTCCTAGCATGAGTTGCCAGTTCCGCTTTGATTACAGAAACAACTCCATGTACATTAGAGCCAGAAGGGACCTCCGAGAGCCAAACCCCAACAGCTCCACCTAGGGAGACTGGAAGAGAGTGAGAAACGTGGCTTTGCCTGTAGGAGCGCAGCTGGTCCAGGGCAGAGCGTCCGGATTCAGAATTCTCCATTCTACCCCCACACCCTGGGCGCCTTGGTAGCAAAATGCTAAATCCTTCAGGCAGATGCTACCCCATAAGAAATGTTTTTAATTATTAAAATAAAAATGCCACCCACCTCAAACTTTAGAATGGAAAATAATCTTTCATTCCTTTTGAAATGTGTATGAGCTTGGTGTTATCAAAGGTGTCAGAAGACCTCTGCTTTTAAGGTGGATGGAATTCATTAAAGCACTTGAAAAATACTATTGTCTGATTTTCTTTGTTTCTAAAATACAGGAGCCAGCAGAAGTAAGGCCTACTTGAGTGTGGTTGGTAAGGTAATAATATGGGTGTAATAATTTATAGTTTTAATTTGAACATTTCACCTACAATGGCATATGGTGTGCTTGAGTGTGATGTTGTTATGTTACAGAATGACATGCTTATGATTTTGTAATAAAAAGGGGGGTATTTGTGCCGGACCCAGCATATTGCTGAGGTTTTCAAAGGACAGACGGCATAGCTTCGAGAACGAGCCTGAGACAAGCAACCGAAGCTTCGATTCTAAGCCTTAGCTCCCAATGGAACGGAGGAGTTAGGGGTGGGCCAGGCTCCCTTTTTCTGTGTGCACCTGTATAATCCTGAGCTGAATGGCTGGTGTGTGCCCAGGAGGCTTGCAGGTAGGTGTGAGGTGACGGCGGAGCCAGAGGGGAGAGGAAGGCGGGGTCACCTTTCTGTCTTACTTCAGCTGTAAATTTTCTGGGCTATACGACCGTGAGAATTGATTTATTTTTCATTTAATACAGATTTATTCTGTGAAGCTCTGAACACTCACTGACTCAGAATGGCGAATTCTCAGTTTAGCCAAGCAAGCGCTCAATAAATATTATTGGATATGAAATTTGTTAATCCGCACTTCCCCCGTTTGGAGATAATCATGTTTTCTGCTGCCCCATTGGACAGATCTGCAACCTCTAGCATTTCAACGTTAATCCAAAATGATAAGTGATCAGGGCTCATAACCTATTTTCTTTCCAGACAAGACTGTCGTTTTTTTTTTTTTTTTTTTTAAATCACATTCTTAATATCGCCCAAAGAACAAGCCAGGAATCCCTGGGGAATCTAATCAGATCTATTATGCTAACTATGAAGACACTCCTGCCCCCAAGCGCTCAAGAAAAGATCTTAAGGAAGTAGAAATTAAATTGCCAAGTCTAATGGATTCCCTGTGTGACTAAACCATTGCATTATTTCCCATGTTTGAGGAGATACACAAATTTCACGGACAGGCCCACTCCCAGCTTGGATACCCCTGCTTTCACAGCTGCTGCCTTGCCCCCGTGTCTAAGGTCAGGTTCATCGACAGTGGAGCCCAGCAGTTCTTACTCAAGAGGGCCGAACGCATGAAAGGCTTTTTTGTAGACATTACTCCGAAGCTTCCAGGAGACCCCCCCCCACCCCCCGTCCCAGGGAAGATCCTGCCTCCTTTTCATGATGGGAGGCGAGGCGAAGGCTGGGGCAGATGAAAGGACTTTCATCCGAGAGTCTGAATAGCACAGGACGGTGCAGGTCACCCAGCTGTACCCAGGGGACCCCGCCGCCTCGTGGCTTCCAACCTTCACCTTTATTTTCAACAACTAGCTGCTTCTTAGTTCCCATTTCTTACACAAACTCTACAGAGAAAACTAAATTAACCATCTTAGATCCTTTTGAGGAAAGGGTGGCATAAACGCATTCAAGAAAGAATAATAACAAACTTTTGACCATCCCTTTTTCTTCCTGCTCACACTCTGCCTGCAGCCTGGCAGCAAACTCGAAAAGAGCCCCCAAAGCTGTGGGCGTGACGTGCAGTTTTCACCCTCACTTCCACTTATTATACTTTATACGGTTCAAATTACATGTATATAAAGTTTATATTATATATAATCATATTCTATGTATTTAAAATTATATATTATAATTTAATATATAATTATATATGGTGTATTTTAATGTACTATATGCCACATTAATTGCATGCTAATATATAATATGTAATTCTACATGATATATTATTTTGCATATATAAAATATATAATTCTAAATAATATGTACATATTCTTGTTCAGAAATTATCACTTAAAATATCATAATAATGAAGCAAATATAATCAGCCTACAGTTCCATGACAGGGTACTTTTTCGTATACATGTAATCTGAATAACACAGTGTGGAGTCTCAGTTCTAATCCAGGTTACAAGCGTGATTTACATACTTTCCAGCTCTGTATCAGACCCCTTTCACTGAGCTCGGACAAGGGCCACACCTTCTCTTTCCTTTTATGAATCCCACACCTAGTGAACACTAAAAATAGCATGAAGCCTGAAGTTAAAAGCTAGCTCCTCAGGAAGTCCTTTGCCCTGAAAATTTTTACTGGTTTCTAACTATTTCCAGCTCCAACATCAGTTTTAGTGCTGTTTAAATAGGAGCTCCATGCCCCCAAACAAAGCATATCCACCTAATAGATAGGCTTTGAAAGCACTGTGACTGCATCTCACGCTCCCATTTCCTATCAAGTTGTCATTTGAAATGGGCAAAGGAAAGAAAAAAAGATGGTTCTGAGTTGAAAATGGGGTGTGCAGCCGCTTCGGAGGGCTCATTCCCGCTGTCCACGAGAGGCGTCCACAGAGGGCAAGGCATCCTCGGAGGGCAGGGGGGAACACTGGCCACATACACCTGGCAGGTGGTGGCGAATGAGCCCTGACCTCAGCCCAGCGGCCACGAACAAGGAGAGGGCACCAGATGAAGAACTTGGAAGGAAAAGGGGAGCGAGAACTTCCACACTGTTTTACATGCCTCCGTAGAAAGGCTGAGAGGGTAGCAGGAGATGTGGAAAGAGCTCCGGACTCAATGAAGTGTCCCGGGCCCTAGTCTTCACGCTACCACCGTGCGGGTGTTCTGTGGCTACCTGTCCTCACCTGCTCGGGCCGCCCTAACAGAAGACCACAGGGGTCACTTCAACAAGAGACATTTATTTTCTCATGGTTCTGGAGGCTGGAAGTCCAGGATCAGGGAGCCAGCATGGTTGGTGGCTGGTGAGAATGCTCTTCCTGGACTGCAGATGGCCGCCTTCTCCTCGGGTCCTCGTGGGGCCTTTCCCTGTGTGTGTGAGGGCAGGGAGGAAAGGCAAGAGGGAGAGAGGAAGAGAGGGAGAAGCACTCTCTGGTGTTCATTCTCCTAAGGGCATGAATCCCATCAGACCAGGGCCCCACACCAGTGGCCTCATCTGACCTTAATTACCTCCCAAAGCTTCCATCTCCAAATATCATCACATTGAGGATGAGAGTTTCCACATATGAATTTGGGAGAGGGTCACAAACCTTCAGTCCATTATACAACTATACACCATAAAACAACCAACTGCAAAGACTCAGCACCATTCGACAACAAATGCTTATTTCTCACACATCTGGGAGGCTCACTGACTTCACCTGGACTTGCTTGTGTATTTGGGGTCCATCTGGGGGTTGGCTGGTCTAGACCGGAACACCCGGTGGCCCCGTGGCCCTGCCTCTTTCCTCTAGCGGGCTGGGCTGGCCATGTGCCCATGGCAGCAGCGGAGGAGTGAGAGAGAAAGCCTTTTCCATCACCTGGTTGTGTCACATTTGTTACCGTCACATTGGCCAAAGCCAGATGACACATGTGAGCCCAGAGGCAGCTGGAGAGCACCATGAAGTTCCACTCCTTGGTGGGGTGCAGGGAGGGGTGAGGACCTGCGGCCCCCCATCAATCCCCCACCGCCCCTCAATAGTCGCTCAGACTACCTTACTTCTCTACATGGGATTCCATTTCCTCTTTTTATATTTTTTTCTCATCTTTACCCAAAGATATGTTTATTGATTTTAGAGAGAGAGGGAGAGAGAAACATCAGTGTGAGAGACAAACATCAATCAGCTGCCTCCAGTATGAGCCCCGACTGGGGATCAAGCCCCCAACCTAGGTATGTGCTCTGACCAGGAATGGAACCCGCAACCTGTCCGTGCACGGGACGATGCCCTCACCACCTGAGACACCCGGCCAGGGCTCTGTTTCCTCTTCTGAGGCGCACCAGAAAAATGTACGTGCGGCCCTTTCGCACCTTGTTATTCTGTGAAGATTATCTTTACCTTACAGTATTTTAAGCAACATTTTGACATATTGGGGTGGGGTGTGATTTTAGGCCTACAGTACTCAAATCAAAACTTTCTGAAAGAGTAAGACAGAAAGCAGTGCTGCTTGGGGCTTGTCTCTCTCCGCTGCAACCGCTGGCAGAGCCTGTGCTCGAGAACTGGGGGTTGGTTTAGGCAAAGTGAAGCGTCCAGTACAGCCAAGTTTTGGAGCAAATTCCAATTTATGTGAGAAGGATAACACCACATCCTGAAAAGTGACAAGGTGCAGGGAAAGACAAGGACAAAAGAGCTATTGTGCAGACACCTTCACAAATTAAAAAAAGAAAAAAAACTAGATGGTGATTTAAACAGAACATCTAGGACCAGGAGCTTGTGAGTTGTCAGGATAATTGAGAACAGGCAACTTCCTAAGTGATAATGAACTAATGTAGAAGAAATGTATTTTTTCAGCACTGGAAACAGGTTGTGCCAAAACATCAAATTTAGGGAGACCCCAGAGAGACAGTGTGACGTGTGTGTTTCCTGGGAGTGGGAACCGCACTGACCCTGCAAAGCCACGAGTCAAGGGCCTCCTTGTCTCCTAGTTCTGTGGTCCCCTCCCCCAGGGCAGCGAGAGCCTGCGGCACCTTCCAGGGGTCGTAACCAGCCTGCCCTTGCTGCCCAGAAGGGACCGTGGTGGCAAAAAGCGGGCAAACCCTTGTCCACGAGCAGCTAGAGGTGTGGAGTTTTATCGCTAGGGAAGCGGCACCTCATTGCTCCTCCCTGAGTCTCACAAGGCATGACTCCCAGAGGCAGCTACGAGCCGACCCTATAACCTCAGGGAAAACCTGCCAGTATTTCTCCATCTGTAGCACAGAGCCATTCAAGCCAGCCCGCTGACGGCAGGCAGTTTGGGCCAGCAATCCCTGCCGGGACACGTCTACCCTGCAGGGCCCCGGGTCAGGTGCTACGTTAGCCACCAACTCACATTCTGTGAGCACCAGGCCCCCAACTCAGACACACCAGCCTGGGAGCGCCACAGGGCAGGAGCCCAGCCTAAAGGGAAAGACTGAACAAAGAGAGAATGTGATCGGGGTAAAGGATCGGGCTGTCTGGGAAGGATCTGGTGCCCTGTCAAGTCCTGGTCCCCGAGGCGAGGTAGGGTGGTCCTTGCCCAGTGCCACGCAGCCCCCCACATGCTGTCAGGTCGAGGCGCACGGCCCTGGCTGGACATGGAACTCCACGCTCAGCCCACAGAGTGTCTTCGAGATGCCCGCGAGCAGGAGCTGTCACACTTGTCACCAACACTGAGGGATCCGGGGAAGCTCCTCCGGACTTGCGGCCATGTCAGCAAAGCACTCGAAAAGAGGACAAGAGAGAGACTCCAGCAAGTCTAGGGCTGGGAGATAAAGCAACCGTCCCGTAAAATCTTTCCCGTTGAACGAGGACGCAGAGTTAAGCTTTCAATAAGTTATCAGCTGATATGCAGTTCGATTCCACACCTGGATTTCTGAGGTAAGACAATGAGGAAATGAGGGTCTCGTCAAAAAAAAAAAAAAAAAAGTAAATAAAGCTGTACGATGCAATGTTCATTCTATGCCATTTTTGTCATCTAATTGATTAATAACAGATTTTTTTTAAAGATGGAATTTAGAGAACACCCTTCAGCCATATCAGAAACTCACCCTAACCTATAGAAACTCACCCTAACCTATAGAAACTTACCCTAACCTATGGAAACTCACTCTAACCTATAGGAAATCACCCTAAGCGATAGGAAATCCCCCTAACCTATAGAAAAGCACAAGCACAGAGAGGGAGCAGAACTGGAGCAGGGCAAAGCCCCGCCGCCCTGGTTCAGACTAGAACCGTGCCTGCCCCTCCTCCGCCCGTCCTCTCCCCTCTCTCGTCTGCCTCTCAGCTCTCGCTCAGTGTATTCTGGCTGTAGTTGGACATTGAACTGAACGTTACAAAATAGGCTACTTTTATACTAAAAGGAATTCAATAAAAGTGAAATACATAAAAGCTGGAGCTTATAGATTTTTATTATGATTCTTTTCAGCCAGCCTTTAAGAAATTCTCTGATGTCGGGAAAAGTACAGCCAATGTGTCTGGCAGGAGGAGAGAAGATGTCAGAAAGCAAAGCTGGTGTGTCTATTTACACAAAGACACACCAAAAACCCTGCCTGCCACAGGAACCAGGTTCAAGTTCTACCTTTCTCATTCCCACGTGCTTCTGGACAACTTGCTTTCCATCGACTTCTTGATGACTTTAGGTCCCAAGGAGGTGGTCCACATAAGTGGCATGTTTCTATGAATCTTTCATGAAAGCAATTTTTTTTTCATAAACAGCGGTGATCTGATGTTCCCAGAGATGGGTGAGGGACCCTGAGTAGCAGACAGATGGCAACTGTGACAATAAATAATTGTAATGCTTTTCACTCCCTTCACCTCAACAGTTCCAGGGTCTCAAAACGCAGCAGACCCTTAGAGATACTGAGAGGGAGGAGACCTTGGAAAAGGGTGTCTCATTCATCCTCCCAGCTTCTCAGCCGGAGCTCAGACTAACCCAAACCCTCTCACCAGCGCCAGGCCCCGACGGCCGAACACTTGTGCAGCCCACGAGTTACGGGACACGCTTCCCCCGGAGGGAATCGAAGCTTCCAGACACAAGGGCAGTAAACATGTACGCTCCGGCGTCCTCTCCATGGGATGGAGAAGGTGAAGAGAAGCTGGCGGCCCAGGGCTGGCTGGGTGGTGCAGAAGGCAGCAGCACGCACCATTCCAACAGGAAAGGGCCAACCCGGCCACTCGGGGCAGATGCCATGATGACACAGACCTATCATACCACGCACAGCCCTGGCTGCCCTGTTCTTTCCTCAAATACACATTCTAAGTGACATGCTTCTTGGAACGCAAGCTTCTTTCGTACTGATTCCTCTGTCTGGGCTGTTACTCTGATGCTGAGGAGAGATGCGGCGTGAGGCCACAAACGCCACTCCCCTCCCCTCCGCTGGGTGGCGCTGTGGCGGCGCAGGGGAGGACAGCAGGGTGCAGTACTCACAGCCGTGGGTGGATGCAGACAGCGGGCTGCAGGCACCAAGTCTGGCTGCTGGGGAAAAGGACAGAATAAGGGAAACGAGGACACGAAGCTCCGCTGTCAGTTACCCTCATCTCTTCATTTCCCACCCTCAAGAATCAGTTTGAGGGGAATGTCTGGCAAACCAGTTATAAAAACGCTGATATTTCATTTTTCTTCATTTCGCAGGGTTCTGGGCTCCCTCCCTCTTCGTGGGCTCCATAACCCTAAGTACTCCAGCCGAACACTCAGGGGTCTCCCGTTTTTGGGCCTGGGATCTCCCGCTTCCTTCAGGGAACTTTCTCTCCTGAATCTTAATTCTCATCCCCTTGGAGAAAGATAACGCTGTCTTTGGCTACAAAAGCAGAAACTGCTCTGTACGCATAATATCTATAACAATTCCTGTCCTTAAGATCCAAATTAAAAAGAGAGATGTGTTTCCGTTCCTTCGGGCCTTCTTTACAATGTCCAGAATGAGCAAGCTGAAGTAAAGGCATTTTAAAATTTGACAAATCTATTAATGTACTTTTTCCAATTTTAAGAAATGTACTTTTCGTGCTATCAGAAAATTGTCCTCAATTCAAGTGCCAGCAAGTAATAAAAATGAAGCACTTTTTATAAAGGTCCTGTTTATGGCTCAATTATCTTGTCGTAAGTATTGACACGGTCAGAAATAAATGCAAGCATCACCGAGACAGGATAGAATCTACTGCACAAAGTGGTCCGAAAGTGCAGCTGTTCTCAAAAGCACACAGGGCTGCAGCTACTTTCCGCTCATCAACCGCAGGAACCTTCCGCAGAGAAAATCAAGGATCCTAACACGGCCGCGTTCTGCCATCTGGTGGCCAAACGTGAAATGACCCTGAACGCGCTGCCGATACTGAAAATAGATGTCTTAAAAATCACAGTAACCATGAGCAAAACAGTTGTCTCAAGCCCACTACCAATGAGCAGTTAAGTTAGGATCCTAAAATAATTTCATCACCATCGTCATCATCATCATCATCATCAAGTTTAAAGACTCTCTGTGAGCCTCACAAGTATGAATGAACGAAAGGCTCTTAAATTGCTAGCTTAGATGAGGTTGGTTGGCAAACAGATGTACAGGAAAACAGCTATCAGTAAGTGAGCAAACCACTTTGGTCGTACGTGTACACCATCCACTTGTGCATGCACGACTCTGTCAGTGGTCAAACGGAGAAGCTCATAGCTCCTTTTGGTGATACAATTACAAGGTGGGAAAGGGGGCCTGGGACACTCTGAGCACCTCTGTGAATGTATTGAAATAGTTTGGGTCTGCGTGATTATTCCCCAGAGGCTAGTTCATGAAACACCAGTCCCAAAGACCACAGACAGCGCTGGGCACAGAACTTGAAAGGTTGACATCACCCTCCCGCACACCTTTCCCTAGCTCACCGCCTTTCACTCCCCCCTTCGTGGGGATGCATAATGTCCTGTAGCACCCGACTGCCTCAGAGCCATGCAGCAGCAAAGTTCCCTCTGCTTAACTCAGGATCTCCTAAGTTCCTTGCACTTCTAAATAGGGGTTTGGGGTTTTTTTAGTTACAGTTTTGTTCTTGGGTCTTTTTTTTTTATTGTTGTTATTTTCAACGTAACCCAGAGAATTTGAGAAACACAAGTCTCCATGCAGTCTCAGCTCTGCTGCTCACTGAGCAATATTTTGGAAAGTCACCTAAGCTCTGTGCCTTATTTTCCTCAGAGGTAAACTAAGAGCCAAAAAAAAGGAGAGAGAAAAATATATTACTTCAGCCATCTCTTAGCTCTGCCATGGTCTCCCCATGCACAGTCAACTTTCAACAGTCTGCGCTCCCGATTATCCAAGGCCCTGCATCTGCGACACCCCTTCAAAACAGCCAGCTGACAGCAAGCACTTGCTCCCTCCCCCTCCCTACACCCAACTAGGCTGTGAAGGAATAATAAAGGGTATTAATGTATAAGGAAAAGGTAGAAGAGGGAAGAGCCAGAGATACGCAATATTTTTAAAAATGTGAAGTGGTTGGTGAAATAGCAACTGACTTCACAGAATGGGTGACGCCATAACATTCAGTAGATTGTCCTTTTCAAAGATGACTATAGCACTGCCTCCCACCCTGTGCTCTTCTCCTTTTTTAAATTTTACTAAATTTATTGGGGTGACATAGGTTAATAAAATTATGTAGGTTTCAAGTGTACAATTTTATAACACAGCATCTGTACATTGCACTGTGAGCTCACCACCCAAAGTCAAGTCTCCTTCTGTCGTCAGGTATCTGACCCCCTTTGCCCGTTTCCACCTCCCCTCCACCCCCTTCCCTCTGGTAACTCTTATACCATTGTCTGTGCCTGTGAGTTTTTGTTTGTCGCTTTCAGTTTAATTTCAGTGAAATTGTATGGTCCTTATTCTTCTTACCACTCTTCCATCAAGAAGTGTGGTCTAATTCCCCTCCCTTTTAATTGGGATTGGTCTTAATGACTTTTCTGTGACCAATGCAAGTCTTGAAGCTCTGCCTTGGTCCCTTGGAAAGCTCATGCTCAGGACATTCCTTCTTGGAGCCAAGCCGCCACGCTACGAGGGAGCCTGAGCCATATAAAGTGTCTCTGTAGGCTTCCTGCTCCACACGCCCAGGGGGGCCCAGGCTTTGAGTCACCCCCCTGTAGCAGACAGGAGAGTAAAGAAAGCTTACACAGAGAAGGTTTTGGTGGCTAGTCTATCTAAAACAGCACTCTCATTCTGCTTTGTTTTATTCATAGCCATAATGCAATATATTCGTTTATTCTTCTGCCTTGCTAGAACATAATCTTCATAAGGTCTGGGGACTTTATCTTATTACCCATACATCCCCATAAAGCCAAGACTGCCCTACTCAGCAAAGCTATCATTTAGAATCAAAGGGCAGATAAAGAGCTTCCCAGACAAGAAGAAACTAAAGGAGTTCATCATCACCAAGACATTATTATATGAAATGTTAAAGGGACTTACTTAAGAAAAAGAAGATCAAAACTGCGAACAATAAAATGGCAATAAATACAAATCTATAAATAATTGAATCTAAAAACAAACTAAGCAAATAAGAAGAACAGACACAGAGTCATGGATACGGAAAGTGTTTTGATGGTAACCAGATGGGAGGGGGTGTGGAGCAATGGGTGAAGAGGTGAGGGGATTAAGAAGTACAGATAGGTAGTTACAGAATAGCCATGGGGATGTAAAGTACAGTGTAGGAAATGGAGTAGCCAAAGAACTTATGCACAGGACCCATGGACACGAACAATGGTGGGGGGATGGCCCGAGGGAGTGGGGGGTGCTGGATGGAGAAGAGCAAAGGGAGAAAAAATGGGACAACTGTAATAGC
>PVJI01012993.1:0-49338 GCA_004026765.1 Micronycteris hirsuta | reverse complement strand
TTTCACTGCCCTCACTGTGACTTGCTTCCCTTCTACTCCTGTCAGATCCTGTGCGTGAGGATTTCCCACGGCCAGACTGAGAGCGTCTGCTGGATTCTCCAGATTGTCCCTGAGTAGTTCCCTGTCTCCCTCTGCCCGAGGACCCAGACTGTCCATGTTGAGATCCAGCCTGGCCATAACGAGACCCTGATTGTCCCTGCGAGACCCGTGAGTGGTCTTCACTGTCACTGTAGTCACTCTCACTGGATTCCTGTGTTCCTTTATTCCCTGACTCTGAGTGTTGGTTTTGCCCATGACTGGAGGACTGACCTAACCCAGACCCGTGTTTTCCGAAGGTATCGGATCGACTTGATCCAGAGCTATTTTGTCTATGGCTAGAGGATTGATTTGAACCTGATTCATTTTTTCCCGAGACAGATGACTGACCCGAACTGGACCCATATTGTCCATAGCCAGAGGACTGACCTGAGGGAGACACATGTTGGCCGTAGCCAGAAGACTGACCCGAGCTAGACTCATGGTTTGTAGATCCTGCGGACTGACCTGAACCAGACCCATGTTGCCCATAGCCAGAGTACTGACCAGAGCCAGAGTCATGTTCGCCATAGCGGGATGACTGACCGAAACCGGACTCATGTTCTGGAAAGCCTGAGGATTGACCTGAGCTAGAGTCATTTTGGCCATAGCCAGAGGACTGACCTGAGTGAGACCTGTGTTGGCCACATGTAGAGTGAGCTGAGCCACACCTATTTCTTCTAGTGCCAGAGGCCTGTCCCGAGCAAGACCTATGTTCACCACATTTAGAATAATCACTTGAAGCACACCCTGTTTGATGAGAGTTCATGGAGTGTTTACGGGAACCGAGTCCTTGTTGACCATAATTAGAAGACTGACATGCTGTAGACCCATATTGTCTACAGCAAGAGGACTTACTTGATCCTGTTCCCTGTTGTCCTCCGCAATTCTGTGGTTGACAACATGCCCCAGATTTATATCTTCTATGATAAGAAGATTGGCTACAGGAGGTAGGCGTACATTGACCATATCCAGAGTATTGACCTCCTGAGATACATCTGTGACATTGTCTTCCCTTACATCCTGATTGACAGCCTGACTGAGTACATCTAGATTTCGTTCCTTGTCCTCCAAATCTACCTGCCTGACAAGAGCTAGAAGCATTTTGTGTTCCTCCACACCCACTAATACCACATACATAGATTTGTCTTCCACTGTCTCCTGAACCTTTAGAGCTAGATTCAAGCCATTGTCCTCCACTCCTTGACTGAGTAGAGTTTGACTCATGGCCACTAACCTCCAATCCACATGACAGACCACCATGACCTTTCCTTCTCCCACTGTTAAATTCAAATCCAGATTCATATTCCTCCCCAGATTCCCTAGAGGGACTAACATGTGAATTGTTTCTTCTTTTCTTTAGCTTTTCAGAGCTAGAACCATGTCTTTCTTCGCCACTACTCTGTGAGTGACTAGAGCTAGACCCACGGCGCTTTTTCTCAAATTCTTCTTGGTTCCCTAAGCTAGATGAACTACCTTGCCTCCCCAGCCTCTGGGAGTTGGACCCATGTCTATGTTTCACAGTTCTCCTTAAGCCCTCAGAACCATCACCATGTTCCTCTCCCTTATTCCGACTTGAATTTTTGTAACCTGATTTCTGTCCTGATGGATCCTCATCTTCTTCTTCTGTTTCACTTTCTTCCTCTGGGTGTTGGCGACCATTCCTATGCTTCTGCTTCTTTGACCCTGAAGCTTTGCAGTATTCTTTGCTGAGAACCTTGTTGCAGGCCATAACTAGCTTGAATACCATCAGAAGAAACTCATTAAAGTCCAGTCTTCGGTCATGATCTCGATCCAGCATATGCATAATGACGTCCACTGTGTCTGGATCATCTGGGTTCTGTATATGAAGAACACACCAAAGGAGACTTGGTGAGCCAAGCCCACATACTTAACTAAAATATGCAGGTAGGTCTATGGAATTGTAGATGTTTGACATTAGGTATTTTTAATCCAGTCAAGGATTACTTTAGGCTAAGGCAGCCTGACAGGACCCAGCAGGTGTGAAGAGGTAATAGAAAAAATAAAGACTATTAAGGTCTTCATAAGAATACAGCTCAAGGACCAAGGCAGTGAACTGCGTACTCAAATATGGCATACAGGAAGGAGTTGAATAAACCAAGTTCAGTACGTGGTGTGCTTTAGTTTTACATACATTTTAAACATTACATGTTAATATATTCTATGTTAGGATGCATAATTTTTTAGTTAATAGCTGAGTCCTTTCAAAAATGCATGTTTTTTGCTTTCTATTTTTAGTCATCTGGCTACTTGGTCAACTCCCTGTGTAGATGACTTCCCTCTCTATACTTTTTCTTCCCCAGTTGATAAACTTAGTACAACATTTATTTTCTGCTATTTCAGAATTGGAAGCCTAGGGGGCATGAAGAAGTCCGAGGGGTCCACATGGTGGGAATGCACAGGAATGTGAGGAAAAATCACTTTTCTAAAAATAAACACTGTCTCAGCAGACTTTCTGATGTTAGAAAGAAGTACTGCTCATAGAGTTTGCTCAAGGATCACTGGAACTGTGCAATTTTAAGCTAATATTTGGTTATATAACCAAGAAGGTACAGAACCATCGAAGCCCTCAATCCTAGCACATGGTCCTCACCTTCAGAATTGGCCGAAACTCTTTCTCCAGAAGTTCCTTTAGCTCATCCTTGCTCAGTGTGGCACATTCCCCATCTTTGCTGGTGTATTTGTAGAAAACATCAATGACGGTGACAACACTTCTCAAGAGGTCGGTCATTTTTTTTGCACGTTTAAGTGAACCTGAAGAGAAAAACAAAACAAAAAACTGAATCATTCATTTTCTTTCCTTTTAATTTATAAGCAGTTCTGATTTTAATAATCATCATCATGATTTTTCAAATTTCTGGTCTCTTTAAAACCTAAAATACCTCAAAAAATAAAGTTGGCTCAGGGATGATACAAAACCTTTCAACAGAGTGAAAAATAACTTTGTTAACATTAGTCAGAGCATGTTACTGACTGAACTGGAACTATGTATATCTCAGGTCTCCGTGTCCTGGATAAATACATTTAAAAAAAATGTCTCTACACTTTGCGTACTTTGATGTCCTAGGTGTTGTCTTGGGGCTTTCAAAGTTTTCAGAACCACCCACACCTATTACTCTAGTCTCTCTTGCTAGTTGCACTGATTTTCTAGAGTCAAAAGCAACAAATCTACCATGCATACCTCAGGCACCAAAAGTTAAACCAGACCCTTAAGGCCTTTAAAAAATAAAAGATGGGCAAAGTGGCCCAATGTATTCTTAGTTTACCAGAGGCCTGAGATAGCTCTCGTGAGAGCTTAGGAACTATCCTAATCTCACCCCTTGACCAGACACTATTCTCTTTTGTTAACTGGGGAGGAAGGCTCAGAAAAGCAGGCAGCGATTTGGCTTAGTAGGTGATTTGATCTGGGAGCTCTGGGTATTAACACTGAACAAGGAAGGCCTCTACAACAGTGCTAGCCTCCTCCCTGTGTGAACTGGACATCCCAGAAGAGATGGCATCCCAAAAGACTAGGAAGAGAATGTGGAATGGCCTGTACAAAGACAAACCTCTTCTCCACAATGGCCAATTGATTCTAAAAAGGTCCCAGAATAAATTAAACTAGCCAGACAAATAAGCAAGTAAAAGGAAAAGGAAAAAGAAACAAAAATGGAAAGAAAGGCCACATATATATTAACTCTGCCTTAGCTCAAACACTTGGATTTCTCCTGTGGACAATGACCAACCAACTATCCATCGAGAGAGCTTGATGAATTTTCTCACCTGGTTCACCAAAGGAACAAGTAGGAAAAAAGCCTGATGAAGCTTGCAGGGTGACAATGACTGAGATAGTGGCCCTTATATAGCTAGCATGTGGGTGATGCCCTCTGTGGGATGGACTGATTCATTTCCAATCAAACCTAACTCCACCTCTGTCCATGTTTACCTTCCTACTCCTTTGCATTCTCATCTTTGAGATGATTGCAGAAAGGCTGGTACCAGCCTACCTTTCAGGATGAGGACATGTTGCAGGGCACTTTTTTTTCAGGGTCAGACACTTGTGAAAAGCAGATACTGTGTTTTGGAGGACTCATATACCTCATTTTCATTGTCTAGTACCCACAAAAAGCAGCAAGCTGTAAGGTACTTGGCAGGTATGCAATAAATTAAAAGTTAACCTGGGCCATTAGGCTCACCTAACTCATATCTTTTTCCAATAATAATTGCCATTTATTGAGACTTTACGATGTGCAAGGTATTATGCCGAATACTTTTCACATATCGTCTTGTTTAATTTTCACCACATTTCTATGAGATATGTATTGTTTTTTCTCATTTTACAGGTGAAGAAATAGGTTCAGAGAGCATAACAGTCATCACCAAGGCCACACAGCTAGTAGGTGGAGGAAGTGTTTGAACCTATATCTACCTTATCATAATGCCCTTGCTCTTAAACATTACACTAACTTATCTCTGTGTATTGATTATATATGCCTATTACACAAAAATTATGTACTGTTTTAGGTATGTCTGTTCTACCCAAACACAAAATATATGAAAGAGTAATATAAAGAGTGCTATAATATAAAGAGCCTGAAAAAGAAGAAACATATTCTCTGGCCCTTTGAAGGTTCTTTTCTAGACTATTAAAGTATAACTTAAGGAGCTAAACACAAAAGTAATGTCTTTAGAAGTGTTCAGGGTGAATTTAGAGTGGACTTTCTTCTTGGGCTTTCTGCTTTCCATTGGTAGTCTGGCAGCTTGGGCCTGTACCCTTGGGAAAATTTCACTTATGTACATAAAAGTTTATCAAATATAATACCTGAGGGAAGCAAAAGTAGTCAGAAAGCAGCACTCGGTGTGAAGAACCAGCTTTTCTGTACTTTGCCACCAGGTGATGCTGATGCTGATGAATGATGTAGAGAGCAGTTATTAATTAAGTGCCTACTATCTTCTAGACAAGAGGGTTTCATTGTACATGCTTATCTTTTTATTCCTCACAATAACCCTGTAAGGTCAGTATTATTTTCATTCTCATTTTACTAATAAGGAAATGAAAGCATAGAAAAATTTAATAATTCATCCTAGTGGCAGGACTAGGGTAGAAACCCGTGCTGTCTGCTGTGAAAGCCCTGCACTTAGCCCCAAATGCACTGTATATATGGGGTTGATCAGGTGCTATTTGGGCACTCCTTCAGGGAAGCCATCATGTTCTATTGACCCCACTCTCAGGACAGTACCTAGGACTTAGTAAACAGAGTGAGAGTCTGTTCACTAAATGTTAATGGATGTACCACTGAGGTTTACCCATTGCCCTCATAGCCAGGGAGTCCTAGACCAAAGTGACCGCACAGAAAGTTACATTGTCCCTTGGATGTTATGGTCATTTTTAGTTGTACACATTTATTGAAATCGTGCATGTTTTTGTTGTGAAGGCTGGTATGCCAGGAGGACTTTCAGACCCCCAGTCTCCACAGGGAGATTTTTAAAGCCATCCTTGCACTGCAACTCCAGGATTCTAGCTCAGGACTTTGAAGCCAGTTCCAGAGTTTAACTGCTCACAAGACTCCATCATTCACTCTTTTGTATTTATGTTCAGATTTTTCTTCCTTTTCTAACTTGCTTAGCATAATAGATAAAAGTATAACCTTAGAAGTTAGAAATATTTGAGCTCAAATCTCAGCTGACTTTTACTGACTGTGTCCCTTGGGCAATTTTCTAATCCTCTGAACCCCAGTTTTCTAACTTTTATAGTAGGAATAATACTCCCCTCACTGGTGGAGATTACTTCAGATAATGTGTAAAAAATTGCTTAGTGTCTACCTGGCATATTTTATACACTTAGTAAATTATATAATTATTGTAGGCTTCTTCTAAAAAATTATTTAGCATCTTACATATATGCTCAATCATGTCTGATGAAAGTAAATTAGGATCCAATAAAAGTACTTTAAAGGAAAAAAAACTACTACTTCTCTGTCAAAACTCATTGCCCCAGAAGGTAAGTTATGATTCTGATTTTTTATATTTTTAAGATTTTACTTATTTTTAGAGAGAGGGGGAGGGAGGGAGAGAGAGGGAGAGAGAAACATCAATATGTGGTTGCCTCTTGGGGCCCCTCACCAGGGACCTGGTCTGTAACCCAGGCATGTGCCCTGACTGGGAATCGAACCGGCGATGCTTTGGTTCCGAGGCCCACACTCAATCCACTGAGCTATACCAGCCAGGTTTGATTTTTTAAAAATAACACTCTTGAGCTATAATTCACACACCATAAAATTCACCCTTTTAAAGTATGCAGTTTACTGGGTTTTAGTATATTCACAGAGCTGTGCAATTGTTATACTTATTATGGTGTCTCTGTCCTTAAGTAAGTTTCCTTATTTCTCAATGCTTCAGTTCTCGTTGGATAATAACTATAATGTGCTATTAGTGCACAGTATACGAGAGAACACACATCAAATCATTTCAGCTGCAATTCCAGGGAACAGTTATGGTCCTACCAGAGGTCCATATGCCATTTGGAAAGGAACTGAAGTGATGGTTTCTAAGGATCAACGTGAAGACACCTGCAGAGATTTTTGCCTGCCTGGATTTCTGAAAGGTCATTTGGTCCCATGAAACAGTCCTGGAGTCCAGAGCTAGTGTCAGCTACACCATTTCTCTGGATGTGGGCCTCATTCCCACCCTGTCCTCCCCATCTCACGATCCTCTGCTCAGTCCACATCCACACTGCTTTGGGTTCTCAGGAACTACCAGACTTCGCTTTGAGGCCCCAGTTGGTGATGCTTGTGAATTATTGGATATCGGATGTCTTGAGGTGGAAGCTTTATCTTAGAATGTAACAAATCATTTTAATTGTACCTGTGAAAGTCCCAGATTTTGGTTTTTCCACTGAATGTCAGCTGAGTTTTGTTTAAGGGGGCCTTCTTCAGGTTAAGGTCTGTGCCTATCATAAGAACCAAACATTCTCTCTTTGCTGGGAACCCCAATATTGACGTTTCTCAATGAACTCAATTTAGAGCAGATACCTGAGAGTTGATCCAGGAACACTGATACATAATAAATCTCTTTTCTGTAAAAGCAGTTTAGGAAGCTGTTCTTGGCCCTCAGTATGATAAAGTGAGAAGAATGTTGACTTTGCAGAAGACAAATAGTCTTTGTATCACAGCTACAACATAACCACCTGTAACACCTGGGACACGTTTCTAAATCTGAGTCTCTGTTTCCTGTGAAATGATGATATTAGATATGTGAGAATTAGATGAGATAGTATTAGAATAATGCTGAGCACATGATAAGGGTTCAATGTATTTTATTTTCTTCTTATTCTCAAATTTAACCTGATTAGGAGAAGATTATCAATAGGTTTCAGGGGCAATGGTTCCTGGAGATGATTCTTAATATTCTTCCTTCCTGGTAGTTTCTCTTCCTAAGTGAAATCAGAGGCCAGTTGGATTGAACTGTTAGAACCCAGCCTCAAAGGAGCTTGCAATTTCTATTATGAAAAGTCCATGAGGATATGGAACCACTAGCTGTACCAGCTGCCCCTAGCCCCAGAGTCCTTTCTTACTTTGTCACATCATTGTTGGTATCTCAAGATCCAAGCAACTGAGTCCTACAAAGAGGTGCCTGCTGGCACACGGAGGATTTCAGGCTGCGTGTAATATGAGGCTTCAGAAATTTGTTCTGTCCAGTTCTAACTGAGGAGAACTCTCTGGGCCCTTGAGACACTTGCTGAAATCTACTCAGGGCAACTGAAGGCTGGGTCTCAGAAGCTCATATGGTCCTTGCAGCCACAATCTCAGTAACCTCTGATGACAGTATGGAGGAGAATTGCTTCCTGATGGATCTGGAAACTCATTGGCTTTATAAACCCGACTGAAGGGGGAGGAACTTGGATTAGCACTGGAGCTCTAGGAGTCACTAGAACTTGTATTTTGGCAAATTGTAACATGTGATTGTTAATTAAGGAAGCTAATTCTTTTTATAAACAGTCTAGGACCTGTATAATCTAAGTAATTTCCCTGGAAGGCTGTGAATATATGTTCAATATGTTGGGGGGAGCTCTTCTTTCAGAGCATTCCATGCTTCTGAATATAATTTGTTAGATGAAAATATTGGCATTTTTAAACACAAAATTGATTTTTTTGAATCATTCATGAGCGTTTGGAACCAAGTTTGGTAAATGAGAGACTTACTCAGAAGGCTAAGAAGAAAAAAAGGAATCCATTGTTAAGTATTAAAGTAACTAGACCAATTTTTGCAGTGCAGTGGCTCTCAGCAGTTCTGAAGCAACTTTTATGGGAACACTTGCTGTGATCCCATGATCCTTCTTACTGCGGGGACAGGCTTCCAGTGGTAGGGAAGTTCAGTGCTGTGTGGGACAGTATGCTAAGCTAGATCAGGGCTGAAGCTTAGCTGGGGTTTGGGCATCAGGGAAATGCGAAGATTTATGTATATCACACACACACACCCCCCCCTACACATACTTTCACATACAGTTAATATACATGATTGAAGATCTATAACATGCAAGGACCAGTGCTGAGCACAGTGTATTCAATGAATTACATTGGTTTGGGGTTATTTACAAGCCTGGAATTTCCCATCACTTCTTTCCAATAACCTTGGTACTCTCCTGTTTGAAAGAGTATTGAGGATTTGTCATTTGGGATTGCCCAGAATGCGTTGTGCATGCGTGTGCACACACATATGGAAATCTACTAAAGAATATACATGCATCCGTCCCTAAATCATCATAAATTTTAACTAGGGATAAACTTGCTCTACAATACCCAATAAGGCTGATTTTTCTTGCCTGCTGGATGAAGAGAGACTTGGCAAAAATGTATGTTTTGGGCTGCCTGGAATGACATCTTTGAACAGGACCAGGGAGAAACAAATCCAGGATCTCTATGAGTTATATATATCTCAGACTTGGATTTAATTTTAGATTAATTAATTTTATTTATTGTTGCCATTAGCTATGATAACTTTGTTTTCCTTTAAAAATTAATTATGTTTACTTTACTTATAAAGCCACTCCACCCATGTGCTAGTCCCTTGCCTCTGGCACTAATTATGCTTCAGAGCTTGGGTCTTTTGGGACTGTTTGGTCTAAATCACCTATGAGCATTTAGATTTTAAGAGGAAGGATAGCAAAGTGGGAACTGTGGAAACCACATCTGCAGTGCCTTGCTTTTGCTTAAGGGAGAGGTTTTCTTCCCTGGGGACTGGTGTCTTGAAATAGGGACACTAGGTTACCAGCTCAGCAAGTCAATTGCAAAAGACAGAGTAATTATTTTATGCCACTATTACAGGGTGACTAAGGTCTCAGAGATTGATGGTGTTCTCTAATCTGATTGCCCCACCCACTGCCCTCAGTTTTGTGCAGGTCAAAGACGCTTGGACAGAATTTGATCCCTGATGCTCTAGGACCCCTGGCCTAGGGAAACTAATGTGAAGCTCTTTAAGATGTTCAAAGATGACATCCACTCATTTCTGAGGTGCATATGACCTGAGAGGCAGGAGTTTTCATGGAGAGTGGGACTTTTGGGGCCTTTGCTACAAGGGGAGAGGCTATTAGCCTAGATTTCTGCCAGAGTGTTTCCTGCACTTATTTCCTAAGTCTGGTCCACATGGAAGAATTCAGGACACACACAGGATAAAAGTCTTAAAGGATTATGTTTCTTGACTTCTCCCTAAAAACTAAAACACAATCTATAGCAAACTTTTGTAGCCCAGTGATGAAGAGCATAAACCTTGGAATCTGAAAGATATGGGTTGGAGTTGTGCCTCTGCCACCCAGTAGTTATGTGAATGAATATCTGTAAATATAGGGAATTTTCTTCACAGAGTTGTTATAAAGCTTAAAAGGCTTAAGTCAAGTGCCTGGAACAAAACTGTCATTTAACAAGAGAGATGAATTGCTGTTTTTACTCAAATAAAAAATACTATCTTTTTACGTTTGATTGAAATACTCTATTTTCTGTTTGTGGGTGATACTATGAACATCACTCTTACCAGTTTTATTTTGAGGGCTGAAATATGTCAGACACTGTGTTCAGGTTTAATCAGCAGCTCCAGGCATCTAATGCCATACAAAGTGTCCTGCCTGGAAGAGAGCCTTGGTTCCAGCTCAGTTGGCTGGTGGGCCACGTTGATTAAAGGTGATTAGGCCCTGGCTGGTGTAGCTCAGTGGATTGAGCGTGGGCTGGGAACCAAAGGGTCCAGGTTCGATTCCCAGTCAGGGCATATGCCTAGGTTGCAGGCCAGGTCCCCAGTGAGGGCCATGTGAGGAGCAACCATATGTTGCTGTTTCTCTCCCTCTCTTTCTCCCTCCCTTCCCCTCTCTCTAAAAATAAATAAATAAAATCGTAATTTTAAAAAAAGGTGATTAGGATGCCAATAACCTTTTTTAAAGTATATATTATTGATTATGTATTATAGTTTTCCCAATTTCCCCCCCTTTATCCTCCCTCCACCCTGCACCCCCCAACCCTCCAGCATTCCCCCCTTAGTTCGCGTCCATGGGTTGTACATATAAGTTCTTTGAATTCTCTGTTTCCTATACCATTTTTGACCTCTTCCTGTCTATTTTATGCCTACCAATTATGCTTCTTCTTCCCTGTACCATTTCCCCTCTATTCATCCCTTCTCCCTCCCTTCCCCCTCCCCACTCTGTGTGATGTCCATTTCTCTGATTCTGTTCCTGTTCTAGTTGTTTGCTTAGTTTTTGTTTTCATTGTTATTTTTTTTAGGTTCATTTGTTGATAGTTATGCGTTTGTTGTCATTTTACTGTTCATAGTTTTTGATCTTCAATTTCTTAGATAAGTCCCTTTAACATTTCATATAAGGGCTTGGTGATGATGAACTCCTTGAACTTGACCTTATCTGGGAAGCACTTTATCTGCCTTTCCATTCTAAATGATAGCTTTGCTGGATAGAGTAATCTTGGATGTAGGTCCTTTCCTTTCATCACTTTGAATACCTCTTTCCAGCCCCTTCTTGCCTGCATGGTTTCTTTTGAGAAATAAACTGATAGACTAATGGGAACTCCTTTGTAGGTAACTGTCTCCTTTTCTCTTGCTGCTTTTAAGATTCTTTATCTTTAATCTTGGGTAACTTAATGATGATGTGCCTTGGTGTGTTCCTCTTTGGGTCCAACTTGATTGGGACTCTCTGAGCTTCTTGGACTTCCTGGAAGTCTATTTCCTTTGCCAGACTGGGGAAGTTCTCCTTCATTATATGTTCAAATAAGTTTTCAATTTCTTGCTCTTGTTCTTCTAGCGCCCCTATAAGTCAGATATTTGAATGTTTAAAGTTTTCCCAGAGGTTCCTTAGCCTCTCTTCATTTTTTTGAATTCTTATTTCTTCATTCCATTCCAGTTGGATGTTTATTTCTTCCTTTTGTTCCAAATTGTTGATTTGAGTCCTGGTTTCCTTCCTGTCACTGTTGGTTCCCTGAATATTTTGCTTTATTTCACTTTGGGTATCTTTCATTTGTTCTTTCATTGTTCTATAAACTCAATCAGTTCTGTGAGCATTTTGATTACCAGGGCTTTAAACTCTCCATCAGATAGGTTGGCTATCTCCTCATCTCTTAGCTCTCTTTCTGGAGTTTTGCTCTGTTCTTTCATTTGGGCCCTATTTCTTTGTCTTGGCACACCTGTTAAGTTGTAAGGGAGCAAGGCTAGGTATTCACCAGGGCAGGGCAACCCTCCTTGCTGCACTGTAGCACTGCTGGTCTGGTTGGTCTAGTTGGTCTGGTTGACTGTTTCTTTAATTCCTTGGTTGTTGGAGTTCCATGCAGTTTGATTTCCTGGCACTTCTGGTTGTTTATTGATTTTAGATTGGTTGTTATCCTCCTTTTGGTTATGCGAGGAAGCAAAGGGTTTCTACCTACGCCTCCATCTTGGCCGGAAGGAAGCCAGGATGCCAATAATCTTGATGCTATTCATGGTGATGATAATGATGACACCAACTCTATTCATAGTGGAGGTAGAGTCCTCAGGTCAAACACGTTTAATTTCACAGCAGCAGGGCAAAGGATAGGCCCTGGATATGTTTCCAGGGTACACAGATAGTCTCATTCTTTCTCCATGTACTCTCTGACTGATCTACCAGGGAGAGGAGTTCTATTGTGTATTTGTTTCATTTTTCCAGTCTATAACCTTTCTTTCTCCAGTTATACTCTAGCCTCTGGAAGCCCCTTCCTGGTTGTGTATGGTTCTTAGCTGTCTTATCCTACTAGGAAGGAATACTCCATACTCTTCCAAAATCTTGAGATCGTTGATTCTTTTGGGTTTTATATATAGAAAAATCTTTCTGTCCATTCTCTTTCTTGAAGAAGCCAGAGAGTCCCAACAATCTTTAATGCACTATGGATTTACAGATTTATGGATTTATTTATGTCCTGCCCTCTTATTCCATTGAATTCTGATGGGCAGTTCATACTGAGTGGTTCAGGTTGGTCTAAGTGGCATTTGCTGACTGAGGAATATTCTGCAGCTCTAGAACCTTCTTCTACGTACATGTAAAGCTGACCTATCAAGTTTAACTGCTTCTTTCTCCTGCAGGCTGCTCCAGACTGCCAGTGACTGGAGTCCAGGTGAAGCAAAGCCCAGCTCAATTTAGATCTGTATGTAAAGCCAGAGGCAAGTTGGGTCAAGTGCATACCAGCCAAATTTAGATCCTACCTACTGTAGGACTGGTTTCCTTAATATTAGTTCCACAACCCAGTAATCTAGGGGGCTAGACTGAGCTATTTGTTAAACAGCATTGTGATGGTAAAGCAAGCCGGATCTCTATTTTGAGAATGGTAGTGAAGGGAGGACCCTTTGATATTAATTTAAATACAGATTCTGTGGCCCTCACCCTAGGAAACCCAGAGGTTGGCTACTCTGATCCACATCTGCACCAAGTCTGTCTGTGAAGGACTGTACTCAGCCTTTAGCCAATTTGAAAAGAGAGTCTTACATGCTTTAATTTTTATATCTAAGAGATATTCACAGGAGCTGTTTGTGCTGGACCATTGGAAAAGGAGTAGGAGGAAAAGTATCTATATACATCCAGTGCTCATTCTCTAGATACAGCATCAACAATAGGAGAGCTAATCTCCATATCTTTTTGTGAAAATGTAAAAGATATATGTGATACAGTATAAGGCAAAGAACAGTAGACAGTTCTTCACTTCTTTCTGTCATACCTCAAACACAAATTGTCAGTAAATCCTCTTGATTCTACCTTCAGATTATAACCAGAAACTGCATAGTTCTCAGCATCTCCGTTGCTACCATCCAGGTCCAAGGGCATCATTTCTTGCTAGTACTCTTAGCCTCGTAACTGACTTGCCTGCTTCTTCTCTTAATCCTCTATATTCTATGCCAACACAGTAGACAGAGTGACCATTTTAAAAACAGAAGTTTGAGCACATCACTCCTCTGCTTAACATCTAGAGTGACTTTCATCTTCATCAGAGTAAGCCAGAGGCCTGAGAGGGAATAAAAGAGCTCTTGCTATTCTCATTTTGTTTTTGCTTCAGTCACACTGACCTCCTTAATGAACTTGCCAGGTACACTCCCACCTCAGAGTTTCCTCTCTTTGGAGTGCTCTTCCCCAGCTACTGTTCCCTCATCTCCTTTAAGACTACGCTCAGCCCTGGCTGGGTCCTGTGCACTGAAGGGTTGCAAGTTCGGTTCCCGGTCAGAGCACATGCCCAGGTGTGGGTACTGTCCCTGGTCAGGGTGCATGCTGGAGGCAGCTGATGAGTGTTTCTCTCTCACATCGATGTTTCCCTCTCTCTCCTGTACTCTCTCTCTAAAATCAATTTTAAAAAAAAGACTATGCTCAGATATTGCCTTCAGGATTTTCACTGCTGGCCAGGATGGGGTAATATGGATCGGACTTACCCTCCCAGTTTCATCAGCTAAAATCTAGTTAAAAAAGAAAGAAAGAAAACAAATGTGTTCACCATTGGATGACAAGCAACACAGGGGAAAGAAAGGAGCACTGCAATTGCCCCAGCTTACCGCCTGGAGAGAGTTTCCAGGCCGCAACACAAGAAAATCCCACGGCTAGGATGCAGAGCAATTGGAAATCTTGGAATGAAAACAATGGTGTAGCTACTTTGGAAAACAGCAATGTCTTCTTATAAGAGTAAATATACACTCACCATCTCATCTAACGATCCCACTCCTAGATATTTACCCCAAGTGAAGTAAAAATGTATGTTCATACCACAACCTGCATGCAAATATTTATAGCAGCTTACTTGTGATAGTGTGATAGCCAAAAACTGGAAACAACTGAAATGTCCTTCACCTGGTGAATTATCCATTCAAACCTAACATGAAGAATTAGTTGGCAGATTTGAATTCTTGTATTAAAGAGGACTAAAAGTTTCACAGCCTTCTAGAAGAGTCTAAGTTCATCTCATTTTTCTCTTTGGGCCTGTGGGTAGAGACGGCCAAGTTGTGTGACATACCGCTGCACCGCAAACGCCGTCCTGGTGTTCCAGGGTTCTGTGCTTGGTTACTGACACCAGCCGTGAGCTCTTGCCCGGCGCACAGAGACCTCTGCCCAGGTCGCAGTGCTCATCTGGCCCCTGACCAGCAGCACTCCCGCCAGCTGGCTGGGATACTGCTGGATTCTCCACTGTTTATTTATTTTTAGTGTCCAGAAAATTCTATTTACCAAGGAAATTTGAGCTTTCAGGGCACCAGCGAGGGCCTCACTAGAGGTGAGTTTTCTTTAGTTCAGAGCACAAGGTCTGAAGTCTGACATGGAATAGATTTGGATTTGATTTTCTTTTCTGCTGCTTGGTTGTGTCACCCTGGGAAAGTGATTGAACCTCCCTGATCTCAAGTTTCCTCGAATGTACAATTGAGATTCATTTATTCAATTGGTCTCTCACGCAAAATGTATTTATGAAGCATAAGCGAGGCACTGTGCTGGGAGCTGGGAATACAATAGTGAATGAGTACATAGTCTCTGCCTTCAGAGCATTTATAGTGTAAGAGATAGTAATGAGAAATAACCTCCTAGAGTTATTCTAAGGAAAAATAAGAAAGTATGTGTGTAGTGAGTACCTTGGGTCATCTCCCCTACTGCTACCTTTTCTGGGAACTGCCTCTTTTCTTCTAAACCCCCTTCACAGTTATTTGGTCCCGTTATTTGCCTGGCTCAAGCTAGGCCAATGAATACCTTCCCTTGGAATTCACTATTAGCACTTTGCCCAGTTTCTTAGTTTCTGCTTTGAATGGAGGCAATATGAAATTCAGAAGTACGAAGAGTCAGGTAGCTTGGGAAGCAGAAAAATCTCTAGCAAGAGAGAACAATGAACCAGGGAGCAGAGGCATGAAGAAGGCTGGAGACAAGGGATGACAAGAGTCCCGATGGCATGGTCCTCCCGGGCTCCATCCAGTACCTTGATGAGACCAATTGCATCCCAGCTGTTGAATCTTTGACACATTCCTGTGTCCTTTATCTATATAGTAATTGTGCTTAAATTAGCTCTAGCTAGTCTCTGTTATTCCCAACCAGTTCCAACACACTGAAGGCACTCAAGAGTGGTACCTTTTATAATTACTGTTCAGAAGTGTGCAACTTCCCCTGTTTCTTCCACCCCCCACACACACATTTGTGCAGAATGTCACTATCTCTGAGATTTTGATCTGCCCCCAAGTTCTGGACAGTGTCCTGGAGAGCTCCATCTGGATCACTTACAGAAATGTCAAACCCAAACCAAACATGTCCCAAACAGAAATTCCTTATTTTGATCTACACACATAGATTCCTGTACTTCTTCATTCTGCCAGCAGTAAAGTCACTCATTCAGTCACTTGAAATCCTGTGTGTTATCCTAGATTTCTCTTGCTTCCTCTTTTTCCACCTCCAGTCACAACAAGTTGTGTAGATTTTGATTTCTAAACACCTTGTAGTTCTTCCTCTTAATAATTTTATCATCCCCACAGTCACTGCTTCCATTTAGATCCTCATCATATCTCCCCATATTGTCGTACTTGCCTCCTGTCAATCTCTTTTCTTCCATCCTCCTGTTTTGTAGCTCACCCCCCTCATTTCAGCCCCAGTGAATTGTGCCGGAAGTAAGTTGATCAAATCATGTCTCTCACAGGGTGACCAAACGTACTAGTTTGCCCAGGACTGAGGGATTTTTTGGATCACAATACTAAAATCAGTCTGTGCTAAAATCAGGACTTTCCCAAGCAGCCTGGGGTGGTTGGTCACCTCCCTGATTAAAACATTTAAATGGGTAATATTTACATTCTACTTTAGGGGCTCAAGAATTAAAGGCTATTAATAGATTGGGCAAAGGTTTTATTTAAGTTAAAATTTAGACCCCCACCTTATAATCATGTTTACAGTTCTTTCAGTGTTTCTTAAGTAATGGAATAAAGCTCTCTGAGATTACAAAAAAAATTTTTTTAGCCCCAGCTGGTGTAGCTCAGTGGATTGAGCGCAGGCTGTGAACCAAGGGGTCACCGGTTCGATTCCCAGTCAGGGCACGTGCCTGGTTGCAGGCCAGGTCCCCAGTGGGGGCCGTGTGAGAGGCAACCACACATTGATTTTTCTCTCCCTCTCTTTCTCCCTCCTTTCCCTTCTGTCTAAAAGTAAATAAATAAATTCTTAAAACAAACAAAACAAAACAAAACAAAAAAAAATACCTCCAAAATAGCTCAAAGCTGGTCTGTGTTAAAACTACCCATTGGTCTTTAAAAAAAAATGTTTTTTCATATGTTAAGTTATGCAGTATAGGGAGTCCCATGAATATAATACAAACATACTGATATTGCCAAAGAAAAGTCTATTAAAAATTACATGCACTCTAAGAATTACAAAGCTCAAAATGTGTTGTATAATTCAGGTCAAATAGTCCTTGAATACAGAACTAAATTAGGCTTTGTTTATTAGAATTTTTATCTCTAAGAACTTCTAAGAGTTTTCCTAAATGAATTTTGGAACTGACCTAAAGAGTATAACCAACACTTTTTTCACCAGAATGTTCTTAATATGCTTGTATGTATGAATTCACATATTGTATGCTTCTAAGTAATGCCATGTTTGAAATCTTAAATTTTCTCCTAAAATTTTACCTCTCATGTACATCAGTGTTGTTTCAAGGTAAGTTGAATCGACTCTCTTAAATGAAAGAATCTGCATTTCCTGCAAAAATAAAATAAAACATTTAAATGACTTCTCATTACCTGCAGAGCTGAACTTTCTAGCACAATATAGGAAACATGTCTTTATCTTACCTTTGCTTTCTTCTCTGATATCGTCTTCTGCTCCTCTGTCTTGTGGGAGTGATGCATTAGTATCAAATGCCTTTGTAATTCTCTAAGGGCACAGTGCAGTTTCACACCTCTGCTTTTGCGCCTAAAATACCTGTCTTTTGTGTGTCTGAAAACTGATTTATTCTTGCTCACATTACTTCTTGGTCTGTAAAGCCTTTCCTGATACCTTCTCTCTCAAAGAAAACGCACACTCCTTTGAATTATCTGAACTTTTCATGTATATTCACGTTGTTGTTCGGATTACACTGAATTGTAAGGTTTGTTTTTGGTTACCCGTCTTGTAGACTACTCTTTGATGACAAAGAAATGTCTGGTTGTTTTGTTTTGTTCTTTTTTGTTTTGTTTTGTGGTATTTCAGCATCTAAATGTACCAGGTACAGAATGTGGGGTCCGGAAATGCTTGTCGAATGGAACCAAGCTAAACTTTAATAACTTATGGTTGTCAAAGTATTTTTATGTAATTAGTTCATTTGATCCTGAAAATAGCCGTTAGAAGTATTATCATCTTCATTTTACCTATGAGAAAATGGGTCCAAATTGGTCAGTTGAGTTGCCTCAAATCACACCGATGGAGGATAGGGAACAGATACAAACCGAGATTCTCTGATCTGAATCCATTGTTTTCTTCAACAGAACCATGTGATTATTTATGCAATGGTCATTGTGATAAACAGAATAATGCCCTCCAGAGATGTTCACATTTTAATCCTTGGAACCTGTGCATTTGTACCTTACATGGCTAAAGAGATTCTGCAGATGTGTTAAATTAAGGATGTTGAGATGGAAAGAGTATCCTGGATTATTCAGGTAAACCCAATGTAATAATCTTAAGACTCCTTATAAGAGGAAGGCGAGAGGCCCTGGCTGGTGTGGCTCAGTGGATTGAATGCCGGCCTGTGAACTGAAACTACTGGTTTGATTCCCAGTCAGGGCACGTGCCTGGGTTGTGGGCTGGGTCCCCAGTTGGGGGCGTGTGAGAGGCAACCCATCAATGTATCTCTTGTACATGGATGTTTCTCTCCCTCTCTTCCCCTCTTTTTCTAAAAATAAACAAATCTTTTAAAAAAGAGGGAGGCAAGAGGATCGAAGTCAGAGAGAGGAAATATGGCAACAGCAGAGGTCAGAGTGATGTGCTTTAATGAGGGAGGAAAGGTCCATGAGCCAAGAATGTGGCTGCCTCGTAGAAGCTGGAAAAGGCAAGGAATGGGTTCTCTCCTAGAGCCTCCAGAACGAACACCTTGATTTTAGCCTGTAAGCCTTGTTTTGGACTTCTGATCTCCAGAACTATAAGAGAAATTTTCTGTTGTTTTAAGCCACTAGATTTGAGGTAATTTATTGCAGTGGCAACAGGAAACTAATACAGTAATAAATTTGTTAGTCTGCATCAATGTTGTATACTTTTCGATCCTCCCAGATGGTATGGTTTCTCTCCATTCACTTCCCACATCCCATGTCATCCTCAGTCACCAATTTCAATAATAAAATGTAGTTTGAGAACTACCTCTCGATTGTTTTCAGTCCTTAATGTAGACCAGCAATTTTCAACCCTTTTCATCTTGTGACACACATGAACTAATTAAAATTCTGTGGCACACCAAAAAATATACCTCATATATATTTTTTCCAATATGACAAAAAAATAATGGTATTACCCTTTTTGCTTCAGAGTGACTTTTTAAAAATCAGGTGCCTATACTTGTATATAAGGATTTCTGATACCAAGAATTAACCAATCGGGACTTCTAGTCAAGATGATAGCATAGGTAAACATGGCTCCCTTCCTTGCACAACCATATCAGAATTACAACTAAACTATATAACAGCCATCATTCAGAACAGTTAGAAATCGAACTGAAGTTCTACAACTATGGAATTAAAGAAGAAACAACATTGTGACTGGTAGGAGGGACAGAGGTATGAAAAGGGCTAGTCCCACACCCATGTGTGGTAGAGAAAAATTGGGAGGGACATTTCAGGGACAAGTGTCCCAGTCCCATACCAGGATTCCAAAGCCAGGATGATAAGTTCCCATAACTTCTGGCTGTAAAAACCAACAGGAATTGAGGTTATGGAAGACAGAAACTTCTGGAATTCCAGGCTATTCTTCTTAAAGGCCCATGTGCAGGTTTATTCTCTCATTCTCTCTGAGTTCCAGCGTGGAGCAGCAGATTGAAAGGCATCAGAGACATATGGGGAGAAACTGAATTGTCCAGCATCAGGGTAAGAACTGTGGGGCAGCTTTCCCCCCAAGTGCTGGCAGAGATCATTGTTCCTTTTCTGAGCCCTCCTCCCACAGATGCACAGAGCCGGCAGGCAGGTTCCATATCTCAGACTCCATCAATCTGGCTCATACTGTTTGCCCCACCCTGGAGATTCCCCGAGGCCCTGATCCACCCAACTTTCTGGCCCACCCAAGCTGTATTCAGAGGCTTTTCCATTCAAATGGCTTGTCTGTGCTTATGCTTCAGATGTTCCAAAATTCTCTCAGACAAGCAACACCTGGCTTTAGGCAAGCCACATACCTCTCACTAAGTGGCTCCAATCCTGGCACTAGCACGAGCCAGCCTTGGTTCACAGCTTTGCCTTACCTGGGCACCTCCAAGCTCAGCACAACTAGCAGCCATCTGCAGATCACTCTAGTTTGTGCTGTATGACCCTGGACAGAACACAGAAGGTGACTGACCTTGGATGTGCCAACAGCAATCAAGGTTCAACTATAATAGGAGGGTATACACCGCCCACACAGTGGGCGCAACTTGAGTAGCCAGCTAGGGTAATAGGGGAGGCTGTGCCACTGGACCCCACAGGTCACCTACTACAATAGGCTACTCTACCAAGCCTGGAGATGTAGCAGCTCTACCTAATACACAGAAACAAACACAGAGAGGCTGCCAAAATGAGGAGACAAAGAAACGTGGCCCAAATGAAAGAACAGAACAAAACTCCAGAAAAGGAACAACACAAAATGAAGATAAGCAGTATACTAGATGCAGAGTTCAAGACAGTGGCTGTAAGGATGCTCAATGAACTTAGGACCTCAACAGCATAAAAAATTCCTGTCAGAAACAAAGGACACACTAATTGAAATAAAGAAACAATTTTTAGGGAATCAACAGTAGAGTGGATGAAGCTGAGAATCAAATCAGTGACTTGGAATATAAGGAAGCAAAGAATATCCAATCAGAACAGCAGAAACAAAAAGAATAAAAAAAAAATGAACCCTCCTCTTCTTGGCGGGAGTTGGGCTTACAGTCCCAGTCCTCATAATGTATGAAGACAGAGGGAAAGTGCTCCGGCCCCCTTGGCATCATGTCTTTGGTGCCGACAGTTTCCAGTCCACCGGTTCTATCCTTAAGTGCCAGGACACTGGTTAAAAAAAAAAAAGAGTGTAAGGAGTCTCTGGGCAGTGTCAAGTATACCAACATTTGCCTCATAGGGGTGCCAGAGGGAGATGAGAGAAAGCAAGAAATTGGAAACCTATTTGAAAAAGTAATGATATAAAACTTCCCTAACTTGGTGAAGGAAATAGACATACAAGTCCAGAAAGCACAAAGAGTCTGAAATAAGATGAACTCAAAGAGTCCCACACCAACACGCATCATAATTAAAATGCCAAATGTTAAGTACGAAGGGAAAAATCTTAAAAGCAGCAAGAAAAAAAGCAGTTACCTACAGCAGAACTCCCATTAGACTGTCAGCTGATTTCTCAAAAGAAATTTTGCAGGCTAGAAGAGAATGGCAAGAAATATTCCAAGTGATGAAAAGGAAGGGCCCACAACCAAGATTGCTTTATCTAGCAAAACTATCATGTAGAATCTAAGTACATAAAAAGAGCTTTTCAGACAAGAAAAAGCTAAAAGGAGTTCATCATCACCAAACAAGTATTATATGAAATGTTAAAGGGTCTTCTTTAAGAAAAAGATAAAAAATATGAACAATAAAATGGCAATATCAATAATTGAATCTAAAAAACAAAATAAGCAAACAAGCAGAACAGAAACAGAATCATAGATATAGAAAACGTTTTGATGATTGCCAGATGGGAGGGGGGTCAAGGGGATGGGTGAAAAAGGTGAAGGGATTAAAAAGTACAAATCGGTAGTTTACAGAACAGTCATGGGGACGTCAAGTACAGATATGCATGACCCATGGACAATGGTGTGGGGATTGCCTGAGGGAGTGGGAGGTGCTGGGTGGAGGGGGGAGAAGGGAGTAAAATTGGGAAACTGTAATAGCATAAACAATAAAATATAATTTTAAAAAAGAATTAAGCAATCAGACATAATCTTATTATGCAATGTGACCAATAGATGCAACTCTGATATATGACCCATATATATATTTATAGTTCAAGACAAGGCATTAACACTGGAGGGCTATTGTTGTGTTGGCTCTTGTCATTTTTTTAAATTTGATGACCTAAGGAAGATGAAGTCAGTGCCCCTGACTAAATAGTCAGGTATTGCATGTTTTAAAGATTTCTTGCTGCACACCAGTTGAAAATCGCAGTGTAGACAATAAGTTATCTTTTGGTTAATCGACATGCTTCTGGACTCCAAAAATGTGAATTTCCAAAATCAAATGCAGAAATTGACTTCACGATGTTTGTCTGAGTCTCCCTGAGCTCTGGGACAAGGTTTGTCTTTTCTTCATCAGAGAGATGAACTTGGTATGGAAAGATCTCCAGTAAAGAGATTAGCTCAGTAGGAATGAAAAATCTCACTAAGACAGGATGTCTAAGGAGCCAACAATGAAGTCTTTATTCAGCCTAACCCAATGTACTACCACTTTCAATTTAGACATAAGGAAACTTGTCCAATATCTTCACTCTAGATGTCTGCTTACCAATGTTCCTTATTCCTATAATTTTAAACACACATACAAATAGTCATTTTTGTTTTCCATAGTACTTACCACCTTTTCTCACTCTCCTTCTGGCCTTTTATTTAACTATTGGCAAAAGATAAGAGAATGACTATACTCAACGATATTTTATTTTTCCTTGTTTGGGAAAATTGAACTCTTCTACTGCTTTTTAAAAGGTATATTTGGCTTGGAAAAGGAGAAAATAGAGGAGACTGAAGAGCTGTGCCAAGTCCTGTCCCAATATACTATTACTACATGGAGTAAAATTTCTTCCTCCCCAGTGATATGTGTAGGCAGAGCAACTCCATTAGGAATAGAGGTGGAGAGAAATACACAATTAAGAAATGACAGATAGTGATAAGAACCGTGGAGGAAAATAAAGTAGAATAAGGAGGATTGGGAGCAGAGGTGGGTGTATTTTATGTAAGGTGTTCAGGGAAGGACTAACAGGTGACATTTGGGCAAAAGCAGGAAGGTGGTAAGGACTCAAATCATGTACCCAGTAGGAGAATTTTCTGGGCAGAAAAACAATAAACATTTCTCTGTAGTAGGAGCTGTTTTGTGCATTTAAGAAACAGAAAGAAACTGGTGTGGCTTGAGTAGAGTGAGCAAGAAGGGGGGATGGAAAATGAGGTTAAAGGTTGGGACAGCAAAATTTTGTATCATAAAACAGTGATAGGATAGGAAAGTTTTGTGATACAAACTAGGCTACTTGGCCAGGCACAGATAACAAAGCTATTTCATAATATATATTATATGTCAGATGGAGAGGAACACAAGAGAGTATGCCTGGCAAGCCTAGACTGAAACATCCTTATTTGTTTTCCCTGCATTTGGAATCAAATAGATGGAATGGCAATAATAATACAACTGGGAAGAGAAAGCGGATTTTAGTGCAGAACCAATAAAGTAATTATTACCAAGTATTTATTATGTGCTAGGAATATATTGAGCAATTTAAATATAGTATTTCTTTAATTCTTACTACCATTATCTCTATTTTTTAAATTTTTATAAGAGTTTATGTGAACCAGAATGAGAACATATGCCTGGGAGCAAGATCTCAAATGTTTCCACTGTTGTTATCTCTATTTTACAGGTGAGTTATAGAGCAGGTAATCAGCTTTCCCCAAATCAAACCACGATTTAACTTCAGGCAGCCTGGCTGCAGAGTCTGCACAGCAGCAGGCAGCCTCTGTATTCAGAATAAAAGTAATAGAGCTGGCTGCCAAAGAAGATTCAGAAACCCAGGTTCTGTGCAACTCAAGTTAATTAGACACTTACTGTGTGCCCAGAACTAAGGAGAAGTTCATCTGTTATGCTACACAAGTTGGCCCTTTAAACTCTGACACATCCTAGTAATTTGCCAAATGCTGTGTATACAGCTGGCTTTGGAACCTGCACTACGTGAGGAATGCGGTAGTAAAGAATGGTGTAGTGAAGAGCCCTCTTGTTCTCTTAAACAACTGGCTGAGTATGACCATGATGAATCACTACTTAGGAAGATGTTAAAGAGGATCCAGAGTCAGCCCCGTGATTTGTCCAAATCCCATACCCCTTGCCTGGTCTCATATTAATGAGCACTGCCAAGAATGCTAGGGGTTTGTTTGCAGTGACAGCATCCAATTATGCAGGAGCATTGTGGGAATGATGGCATCCAAGAAGAAGCCTGCTCTCAGGAATGCAGGAAGCTTTTTAGGGTGATAGAATTCAAGAATCCAAAAATGGTGTCTGAAGTACCCCAAGCTGTTTTTCCAAACAACATTGCCATGGAAAATAAGGTTGAATGGAGGTTAGAATAATTAGATTTTGTTTCTTTTTTCCTTTTAAAGAAGGTGGGACAGCTATGTCATCACTAGGCCTACTGTACTCTTCCCATCTGGTGTTGATTAGAAAAAGAGAGCCACTATGAGTATTATGGGAATAAGAGATTTAAGGTAGGAATTAGAGATTATGTGATTGTGGGAGGAGCTGAGGGAGTAAAGGTCTCCAGAGGACTAGAGAAAAACTCACTGTGGGGAATCTCTAGACCAGGGGTGTCAAACTCACTTTCACTGGGGCCACATCAGCCTTGTGGTTGCCTTCAAAAGGCCAAATTAATTTTAGGACTGTGTATATGTAACTACTCCTTAAGGAGTTGAAATTACATTCAGCCCTTTGAAGGCAACTGCAAGGCTGATGTGGCCCCAGTGAAAATGAGTTTGACACCCCTGCAGAGCTATCATGTCTGCCTGTGATGACCTCCTAGGAATAATGGCTTCCTCTTTGCTCCCACCTTCCAAATTTCACGCAAGTCTCTTTCATTGGCAAATTGCAACCTGGAACTATATAGGAAGGTAATCTGGAAAAAGTAATTTTCAGACTTAGAAAGGCATGGCAGTGGTGATAATGCCAGATTTGTAGCAGGCAAACCTAGTATAAAATCCCCAAGAATGCGAGGATCAAGTGATGAAAAGAGAAGTTCAATGGTTCACCAGTATCCTCCACTTTTTGACCTGTGTTCTCATACCGCACTGATATAAGAATCCCTATTGCTCCTCAGAGTCCCTATTTTGAATCAATCATAAGATTCAGAAAAGGGTGTAGCTACTGTCTACACCCAGAGGAAGTCATTCAACTGCGGCTTCACACATGTTTTTCCACTCCCAGTAGCTGTTCTAAATTATTACCACTTTTTTTTAAAAGATTTTATTTATTTATTTTCAGAGAGAGGAGAAGGGAGGGAGAAAGAGCAATGTACGGTTGCCTCTCACATGGCCCCCACCGGGGACCTGGCCCGCAACCCAGGCATGTGCCCTGACTGGGAATTGAACCGGGACCCTCTGGTTCCCAGCCCGCACCCAATCCACTGAGCCACACCAGCCGGGCTAAATTATTACCACTTTTATTGAGCTGTAAATCAAACACCAACCTCACTCTACTTTTAGAGAAAATTATGATTTCTTACTTTCTTGCAACACCTTTAGAAACATACTTTTTTCTGCACTCCTCCTAATCTCATTTTCTCTTGCAGTGGAAAGAGTCTCAAATCTGGCCCAAGGCCAATCCTTGGTATCCTGGATCTCATCATTTCCCATATTCTCTTGAAACTTCTTCTGTTAATCTCTCTCTCTCTCTCTCTCTCTCTCCCTACCCCCCCATACACATTTTCTTTTTATTCTTAGCATAAAGGCATGTTCAGGTCTCTGCTTTCTTAAAAATAATTTCTTCCTTGATCTCACTCTAATTCCCTGAAGAATGAAACTTCTTTAAAGGGTACTCTCCCTTTGACTCTCCTTCCTCTCCTTCTAATTTACTACATTCAATTCAGTATGATTTTGACTCCTTTTCTGCCATACTTTACTGTGCTATTAAAATCAAAGTCATCATAACTTCTAAATTCAATGGCCATTTTCAGTCCTAACATTTTCTTGGTTCTTTGTAGCATTTGAACACTTGACAGCTTCATCCTTGATACTGTCTCCTCTCTTGGCTTCTGTAATATATTATTATCCTCTAATTCTCTTATTTTTTCAATTGTCATTGTATGTGATTTTGTCTTCTTTCCTCCATGCACACTTTAATGATTGTATTCCCCCATGTTCTAATGAAGCTTTCTTCATGTTTATACTTTTTATGACATTCATATCCATGACTTTGACCTTAATCAATTCGATTATCTTCCTTTGTGATTTGATGATTTTTAATAGTGATATACTTTCTTTTCTCTTTATATTTTTGATATGTGCTATAGGTTTTTTCCTTGTGGTTACTATGAGACTTGTGTAACATTTCTTATTGTTGTAATCTGTTTTGAGCTGATAACAAACCGAACTTCAATTGCATACAAAAATTCTATGCTTTTACTGCCTCTCATCATACTCATTATATTATTGATATCAGAATTTTCTTTTTGTTTTGTGTATTCTTTAACCAGTTTTTGTTATTATAGTTTTTTTTATTAATAGCCCTGTTGTCTTTTAAATTTATACTAGAATATAAATTCATACAACTCGAGATGATGCTGTAACCAACTGAGCCACACCAGCCAGGGCAAATTCATACAACTCAATAGCAAAAAACCAAACAATCCATTTAAAAAATTGGCAGCAGATCAAATGGACACTTTTCCAGATATGACACGCAGATAGCCAATAGGTACATGAAAAGGCATTAACGTCACTAGTCACTAGGGAAATGCAAATCAGAACCACAATGAGATGCCAACTCACACCTGTTAGAATGATTATTACCAAAAAGACAAGAAATAACAAGTTTTGGCAAGGATGTGGTGGGAATATAAACTGGTGAAACCACTGTGGAAAACAGTATTAAGGTTCCTTAAAAAGATAAAAATAGAACTACCATATGATTCAGCAATTCCACTTCTGGGTATTTATCCAAAGCAAATGAAAACACTAACTTGAAAAGATAGATGCACCTCCATCTTCACTGAGCATTATTTACGATAACCAAAATATGCATTCATCAACAGATGAATGAATAAAGGAAATATGCTATATATATACATATTTATATATACTATTATTCTTTATGGAATATTATTCAGCTACAAAAATGGAATAAAATCTTTGAAACAACATGGGTGGTCCTTGAGGACATTATGTTAAATGAAATGAGTCAGACAGAGAAAGACAAATAGAGTATGGTCTTACTTACATGTGGAATCTTAAAAATACAAAACCAAACAAAAACCCAGCTAATTGTACAGAGGACAGATTGGTGGTTGTCTAAGGTGGAAGGTGCAGGAGAGGGTGAAATTGGTATAAGGAATCAAAAGGTACAGACTTTTAGTTATAAAATAGGTAAATCATGGGGATATAATGTATAGCATGGTGACTATAGTTAGTAATACTACATTGCATATTTGAAAGTTGCTAAGAGAGAAAGTTGTTAAAAGTTTCTATCACAAGATTGTTAATGATACTCTTTGTGTAATCATTTTGTAAGATATACAAGTACCGAGTCATTATGTTGTACACCTGAAACTAATATAATGTGTTAAATATTAACTGTACTTCAGCAATTAAAAAAGTGATTTATGAACTACATTTAAAGTTTTATATTCTGTTTTTGTTTAGATACTTAACTTTCTAGTGAGATTTATACCTTCATATGCTTGCATGTTGCTGTTTACAATTCTTTTGTTTCAACTTGAAGAGCTCCCTTTAGCACTGTTAGTAAGGTATGTATGTATAGTGGTGAAAAGCTCAGTTTTTGTTTCTTTGAGGGAGTCTTCATCTTTCCTTCATTTTTAAAGGAAAATTTTGTGGAGTATACTGTTTTTGGTTGGCAGCATTTTGAATATATTATTCCACTTTCTGGGGCTATAAAGTTTCTGCTGAGAAATCTGATGATAGTCGTATGGGGGTTCCCTTGTATGTGACAAGTGGATTTTCTCTCGCTACTTTCATAATTCTCTTTATCTTTCACTTTTGATCATTTAAGTATAATGAACTATAGTGCAGACCTCTTTAGATTAAACCTATTTGACATCTTTTGGGCTTCAGGATTTTGGATGGTCATCTCACTCTGTAGATTTGGAGTTTTCAACCATTATTTCTTTAAATAAGCTTTTTGCCCCTTTCTTTCACTCTTTTCCTTTTGGGGCTCTCAAAATGTGTATATTGATTAATTTAATGGTACCTCATAAAGTCCTATAGACTTCTTCACTCCTTTTCATTATTTTTTCTTTTTGTTCCTCTGACTGGGTAATTTCAAATGACTTGTCTTCAAGCTTGCTGGTTATTACTGCCACTTGATCAAGCCTACTGTTTGCACTTTCTATTGAATATTTCAGTTCAATCACTGAGTTCTTCAGCTTCAGAATTTCTGCTTGGTTCTCTTTTATGGTTTTAGCATTTTCAATGAATTTCTCATTTTTTTTTCATGTATTGCTTTACCGATTTTATTTGGTTGCCTATCTGTATTCTCTTGTAGATCACTGAGCATCCTTCAGATTATTATTCTGAATTCTTTGTCAGGCAGTTTGTAGATCTCCACTCTTTAAGGTTGGTAATTAAAGCTTTATTTTTATTCCTTTGGTAGTATCATTCTCTCTTGATTCTTCATGATCCCTGTAGCCTTGCATTGGTGTCTGAACATTTGATGAAGTAGTCACCTCTTCCAGTCTTTACAGACCAGCTTCAGCATGGAAAGCCATTCACCAGCCAATCCAGCCAGAGATTTTGGGCAAGCCAGCTGTCAGGGTCCATAAGTGACTGGTTGCCAGAGTCAACAGGTGGTACCTCGGTCTGTAGGCAGGCAGGCCCAGTGCCAGGATCTATGGGTGAGTATGCCTGGTTTGGGGGTCCATGGGTGGGCCCAGTGCTTGGGTCAATAGACAGGTCTGATATCTGGGTCTATGGTATTGGGCTAGATCCTGGGTCCACTGAAATGGGCATGTTGCCAGGATCCACAGTGAAATTAGATTCCTACTTTCCTCTCTTTTCTCCAAAGGAGAACTCCTGGGCCAAGAGATTCTTATCAGTTCTGTGCTGCAGAGGCTTAAGGGAAGGGTGACATGAGTAAAGTACTATTTTTTCTACCTTTTTAAAAACACCTTTTCTCATTCCTGTGCTGTACCTAGGTGCTGTAATTTCTTACCTGGATTCTGGAGTCTCATGAAGATACTTTTGTGTATAGTTATAAAATTGATATTTCTGAGGGTGGGTGAAGAATGGAAACTTGTATTTTGCCATCTACCTGATATCAGTCATCCAATTCAATTTGATTCTAACTGATAAGTCTACTTCCTTCTTGACCTTTAGACTAGTATAGACAACTATCTATATCTCCACTAGGATGTTTTATGAGACAGGCTAAGTTATTGTAACAAAAGGATTAAAATTTAATGGCTTAACATTTATTTTTCTATAATGTAAATACCCTATGATGAGTGTTCCAGGTCAGCAGACAGCTGTGATAATGCAGGGGCCCAGGCTAATGAATGAATGTTCTGCCACCTTCAACTTGTAACTTCTTCCTAGGCCATTCTGGTCATTAACATTCCAAGCATTAGAAGGGAGATAGGCAGAAACCCAGACACAGGATTTCTTCTTAAGCAACTGAGAAAGAAGTTTTGTACTTTGTTCTTGGTCATGTTCATCAGCAAGATCATAGTCATGTGTATTGGCCAAGATGGAGGCATAGGTAGGTACATTTTGCCTCCTCACACAACCAGAGACAACAACAAATTTAAAAACAAAAAACAAGCAGAACTGCCAGAAAATTGAACTGTTTGTAAGTCCAACAGCCAAGGAGTTAAAGAAGAAACATTCATCCAGTCTGGTAGGCAGCATGGAGATGGGCAGCTGGGGCAGAGAGGATGCGTGGCTAGGTGGTAACTGGTGGTCCTATAGTTGCATGTGGATAAACCGGGAGGAACAACTGGGGAGTGAGACAGACCCACACATCCCAGGATTCCAGTGCAGGAAAAGAAAGCCTAAAACCTTTAGCTGTAAAAACCTGCAGGGGTTGCAGTGGTGGGAGAAACTCCCAGACTCACAGGAGTGTTCTTTGGAAAGAACCACAGGGTTCTAGAATATACAGAAACCCACCCACCTGGGAATCAGAACCAGAAGGGCCCAGTTTGCTTGTGGGTAGCAGGAGAAGTGACTGAAAGCCAGCCAAGAGCTGAGAAAGTGGCATTGTTCCTCCCTAAACCCTCCCCCACATACAGCACCACAATGCAGCCATGTGGGTTTCCCCACCCTGGCAAATACCTAAGTTTCTGCCCCTTACAACTTAACAGCTGTACCAACATAAAGAAGTATGGCCCAAATGAAAGAACAGACAAAACTCCAGAAAAAGAACTAAGCGATGAAGAGATAACCAACCTATCAGATGCAGAGTTCAAAATACTGCTAATCAGGATGCTCACAGAATTGGTTGCATATGGTTGCAAAATAGAGGAAAAAGTGAAGGCCATGCAAAGTGAAATAAAGAAAAATATACAGGGAACCAATAGTGAAGAGAAGGAAACTGGGACTTAGATCAATGATGTGAAGCAGAAGGAAGAAAAAAACATTCAACCAGAACAGAAGGAAAAAACAAGAACTCAGAAAAAATGAGGAGAGGCTTAGGAACCTGTGGAGCAACTTTAAATGTTCCAACATCTGAATCATAAGGGTGCCAGAAGGAGAAGAGGAAGAGCAAGAAATGAAAAACTCGAAAAAGTAATGAAGGAGAACTTCCCCAATCTGGTGAAGGAAATAGACTTCTAGGAAGTCCAGGAAGCTCAGAGAGTCCCAAACAAGTTGGACCCAAGGAAACACACACAAAGGCACATCATAATTACATTACCCAAGATTAAAGAGAAGGAGAGAATCTTAAAAGCAGCAAGAGAAAAGGAGAGAGTTACCCTCAAAGGAGTTCCCATAAGACTATCAGCTGATTTCTCAAAAGAAATCTTGCAGGCAAGAAGGGGCTGGAAAGAAGTATTCAAAGTGATGAAAGGAAAGGACCTACATCCAAAATTACTCTATCCAGCAAAGCTGTCATTTAGAATGGAAGGGCAGATAAAGTGATTCCCAGATAAGGTCAAGTTAAAGGAGTTCATCATCACCAAGCCCTTATTATATGAAATGTTAAAGGGACTTATCTAAGAAAAAAAAGACAATAAAAAATATGAACAGTAAAATTACAACAAACTCACAACTATCAACAACTGAACCTAAAAAAACCCCACAACTGTAACCAACTGGAACAGGAGCAGAATCACAGAAATGGAGATCACATGGGGAGTTATCAGAATGGGGGGAAAGGTACAGGGAATAAAAAGCATAAATGGTAGGCATGAAATAGACGGGGAGGTTAAGAATAGTATGGGAAATGGAGAAGCCAAAGAACTTATATGTATGACCGATGGGCATGAACTAAGTAAGGAGTAGGGGAAATGCTGGTGGGAAGGTGTTGCAGGGTGGAGGGGAATAAAGGGGAGAAAAAAATGGGACAACTGTAATAGCATAATCAATAAAATATACTTAAAAATAAAAGAAAGAAAGATCTTAGTTATATGCCACCACTCTGCTTCAAAGAGGACTGGGAAATGTAGTTCCAAAGTGTGGGGCAGCCACATCTTAGCTGCTATCATCAATATATGCAATATATGCAAAAAGAAGGAAATAGATTCTGGTAGATAGCTAGCGGTCTCTTCCACAGGTATCAATATGACTAAATGGACTTCACAGTTTCTCCCATTTTAATTTTCTCTTGTTCCTATAGTCCTTTTCTCTGTGTATCACAATCTACCCCATTGTATGTATCAGAAACCCAAGAAGCCCCCTAAACTCTACTATTTCTCACTTCCCAAAGTGAGAAAATTTCTATTAAAAGAATGTATATAAAATTTTGCAAATTCTATTTCTAAATATTTCCTCAAACTATGTCCTCTTTGTTCCCATTGCTGCTGCTTTTTTTTTTAACCTGGATTTCTGAACTCACTTCCTAAGTGACCTCTATTGCCACCAGTCTTGCCACCATCTATATAATCCACTGCCCAACCTCAAGGATGAGCTTTCCAAAATACAAATTGAATCAGAGAACTCTCAGATCCTTCAGTAGTTACTCAATACTGTTTGGGTAAAACCCAAACTTCTTAGCATGGATCAGGAAACTCTTCATGAATAAGTGCTCAATAAATATTCATTGAGTGGATGACCGATTTGGCCCTTACCTTTCCGGTCTTTTCAGCTACCACTTTCTGCACCTACCTGTGAACAAACATGTGGAAGTTCTCAGAGTTCTTTTTACGCGCCGTGTTGTTGCATGCCCCGTGCATTTGTTGGAGCTGCTCCATCTGCCTTCAACACCTTCCTGTGTTCTCTTTCTCCTATAAGATTCAATTAGTTTAAATATTATTAGTTCAAATACTCCTTGTCTCTTGAGGAGTGCATATGCACAGTGTAGCACTTGCCATATCTGATTTATTTTTGTCTTTATATGCATATTTCAACATATATTTAAGTGTTTATCGTATGCCAGTCACAGCCCTGATGCCTGGTGGAGCATGCAGTACAGTAGGCAAATTGATACTAAATAGTGCAGAAATAAATATAAAATACAAACTGTGAGCTATACAGAGAACAATCATAGACCCTGAGGAGACAGTATAACAGGGAAACCTAATTTAGGTTGGGGGTCAAGGACTAGGATAAGTTTCTTTGAGGAAATTACATTTAAGCAGAAATATGGAGTCTAACTTTTGTACTTTCTCACTGCTTTAACCTCTTCCCTGGGAGTTTATGTGTGTGTTTTCCTCTTTGCCTTAAATGACCTGCCCTGCTTGCTGGTGATAAAATCCTCCCCATTACCTTTTAAGATTCGGTTTCAGCATCATTCACTCTGTAAAAACTTTCCTGACTCTCCCACACAAAATTAGTCATTTCTTCCCCATTTTGAATCTGTGCCTATTACACTAATCAACATGAATGTGAGTTCCTTGAAATGAGGAACTTTTCTAAACTTTCTGAATGCTAGGATTGTCCTTTTCCTTTAAAACCTTTGGAGTCTTTTGTGCAGTCTAAAAATCCCTGCTTCCTCCAGACATTCCTCTTTTGACATGGTTTTTAATCCTAATGATTTCCTTTTTCAACGCATTTCAGCTTACTAGTGTCTTTCTTAATATGTGTCATCAAGCTGAATCCAGTTTAGAAGTTGTGAATTAGCTGCGTAAAACAGAGGAATACCTTACCTCCATTAGTCTAAGGCTGGACTTCTAATGCATCCTATGATTGTACTGAATTTTTTTTTTGACAGAAACAATGTGAAATCACACTGAGTTGACTTTGGGAGAGAGGCTACTGCAAACCAGTTCAATCTTATCCAGCAGTGTTGCTGTTTTTTGTACTCAAGGAAAGAACTTTAAACGTTTTGTTTTATTCAGCCCATCAATACAGCTGGCTGAGATGTTTTCTTTTGGAAACCAGTTTTGACTTGAGTGCTTTCTGTCATCTGTAAATTTGACAGGTCTGTTTTAAAAATCAGCATCCAAGTAATTAATACAGATATTCACTAGAACAAGATGTGAGAGAATGCTGGCAGGGTACTATAAATTTTCTTTAGAAAAGTACTATCTCATTAATCACCACCTTTAGTTTGAGCAATTATATAATTGCCCCTTGCACCCAAGATTATTCTAACTTGTCCACAAGAATATTATAAGAGATCTTGCCACATGCCCTGCTGAAGTTCAATGACATAGCTTTTCAGAATAATTTTGAAATACATTTAAATTAGCAATGAAAATACTTTTATTGAGTGAAATGGCATAAATTTTATGCAGACTAGTTATGACGAACATAACTTTTTATGCTAAGTATATCTAAGGATGTAACACCAGAACCTCAGGAGTGCAACTCCTGGGAGATAGAACTTTTGGAAGAAGAATTTGAAAGTAGTGAAACTAGGATACAGGTAGCAGTTTGAACGTCTGTAGATATGGGCATCAGAAGAGATTTCAAATTGGGAATACAGAAAATAATAGGAAAATGCTGGGATTTCGTCCCGCAAAATCCGTGGTGACCGCAACTGAATGCATGAATGAATCTCACACAGAGACACGCTTGGAAAAGGAAGTCTGGGGCCACGGACCCTTCCCTCAGTGTCCAGGAAAGGGCCTCGAGCGTAGCTCAACCAGGTTTTTATTAGGAAATCCAGGACACATTAGCATTGGAATGGTTATTCATTAACTATATGCAGAACACGGGTCTTCAACTAGGTCGTAAAGATATATGGAAAAGGGGATAGATAAACGGGAGGTTTATTCAGTAAGGTAAATATTTGAGCAGGAAAGAATTTCAGACATCCATTAACATAAGCCCCTTGACTCTGGGAGGGAGAGACTCAGCAAGGTAATAAATTTTAAAAAGCATGTTTAGCCAGATTCCCATCAGAGAATTCCTTTTCCACAGACAAGAATCACGCTGGCCCACTTGGGAGTAATTTTTCCACATGGAGCCTTGCTCACACGCGTGAATCCTGGGGCCATGTTTCTTCATGCATGTGAAAAGAATCCTGCCACAGGAAAACATTTAAGGAAGGGACTAAAATCATTTTGTTATATATTTTCCTTATTTAGGCATTGAAATGACTCTATGAAATAGATATTAAAAGCTTGAAAAAGCAAGTAGCCTGTCTGAATCTCATAGCCAGAGGCGGAGTTGTGACTTGAACCCAGATTTCTCTGACCCTAAAAGACTAGGAGTTTTGTTTTGTTTTCTATGCTAGGCTGTTTAGTTTAGGGGAAAGTTTTTGGAAGAATCTAGAATGCTAATACCCAGGGTTTGGGTGGCTTTGGAGATTACAAGTCAGAATAGGTTCAGAGGAATGGATTTTGGACTTGGAGCAAAGGGATGTTTTTATTCAATCAATAAGAAAACTAAGTCTGAAATAGTGTTAGTCTAACCTTAAAGTGCAGGTCAAGTTGGAAACAGCAAGGAGGGTCTGAGACACATTCAAGGTCCAGGACTAAAAGAATGTCCTTTCCAACCAGAAGATGAGCCTGATCAATAAATTAGTGACTGATGCTGAGGCTTGGCCTTGAAACAAATGGTTTCTCACAGCAAGATGAGGTTGGTGAGAAAGCAGATTGTTCTGGAATCTGGCCTGGGAGCATGTTCCAGGGACAAACTATGGAGGGTGAGCTGACAGCTGAGGTGATGATTAAGCAGATATTATTTTGTCACTCATTTTATAAATGAGGAAATTAAGGACCAGAGACAAAATAACTTGCCCAAGTTTACATATCCAGTGTGTGGCAAAAGCAGGACTTGAACCCAGGCCTTTTGGCTCCAGAGCCTACTCAGGCCGCTGATAGGCCTCTTTAGGTGTCACCTCCTCTGTGAAGCCTTTTTGGATTCACCATCTGGGTTTCCATAGAACTGTATTATACTTTTGTAAGTAATTACATTGTACCTTTAATTACCTTGCATTCTTGTTTGGTTTTCTCCTTTACACAGATGTGAGCTCCTTGGGAGCAGGATTAAAGCCTTGTAGTATAAAGGAAGAACCAGCTCAAAATGGTCATACAAGATACTGAGTTGCTTTTCGGAGATAACAAACCAAAAACAAAGCACATGTCATGCAGCAGAAGCATGTATAGAGGAGAGAACTTTGACCTCCAGCTGCACCCAGAATCAGAGTCTTGTTCCCATCCTCCACCCCCTGCCCACTCCTGCCAACCAAAGCACCAAGACATAATTGGAACTTGAACACTGGAACCCTTTCAGAAGCAAAGGGTCCATTGTCCAGGAAGACCCAATGCTGATGCCCCTTTACTGTAAATGGCCAATTTCCAAGGTCCTCCAATTAAAACTTGCCCACCAGCACTTCCACATACTGTTTCCCCTGACCCATTAAAAACCCTTCACCTAGTCCAGCGAGCAAGATGAATTTGAGGCACTATTCGGTCTCTTATCTTGACGGTTGGCAACTTCATAATCAATAAAACTTTCCTTACTCCAAACTCAGATGTTTGGATTTTGGGCACATAACAGGTACTGTTCAGTAACAGTATTCCACCTACCACTCTATACCACCGCAGTGCCTGGAATTCAGTGACACTCAAAGGGGCTTGCTAGATAGATGTCTTATAAGCTAATATTATTGACTGTAAGCAGCAGTCATCAACTATGGCTTACATAGGAAGAATAACATTTAATAGGAAGGCTATCTAGTGGCTTATAGAATTAACTGTAAGGCTAAAGAACTATGTTAAGAAAATAAGGAGGAAACTAGGGAAGTTAGGGTATAGAAAAAACCTGTTTAGGATTTGGTTGTATGCCAAAAAAAAAAAAGGAATATTATAGGTAAAACACTTAGAACATTCTAGGTCACATTTTAAGGGACTTACCATGTTTGCTATTATTATATGAGGTGGGTCTTGAAGGATATCAAGTTCACCAGCTGGAGGAAGGACCAGCATATGCAAAGATCCCTGCCTAACAGAGCAAGGGGATTTCTAGAAGCTCCATACAGTGAAGGCATAAGGTATACCCAGGGGGACAAAGCAGGGGCAAAGGAGAGCAAAGGTGGAGTACGGAGTAGGGCCTTCTGGATCTATCGGAATAAAGTCCCTGTTTGCAAGTTGTTCTAAGGGCAAGGGGGAACCAATTGTGGCCTCTGAATAGGGCAAGTGAAGTTCTCAGTACACATATGGTCTGATTGTGAGTTGCCTGAAGCCCATTTAATCACATGAGTGGAATTCCCTGCTGGGAATGGAAGGGCAGGCAAAGACTGTAAGACTTTGTGTCCACTGTGAGGACTCATGTGGAAATCACTAACAAACTTACACGGAAAGCTTGCCCACAACTTTATAAAGGTGCTTTTGAAGCCATGACTACTGGGGTGACCCTTAGAGAGAAAAGTTTGTTAGGGAAGGCTCCCTGGGGGAGGTGAATTGTGAGCTTGGTTTGAAGGAGGGCGTCATTATCAATAAAGGAAGGGCCAGAGAAAGGGAGTGTCTAGTCTCTGGTCACATTGCCAAATTCAGTGGCTGACTTCTGCTGTGGCACCTTGCCCACTGTATCATGATGCTGCCACTCAAAGCCTCAACGTGACTCTCCTGGCTGTGAGTCAGCAAGAATGGTCCCAATGTAGCTTCTGGGGCCATCGGAGGCATCCCACATTAAAACAGCTATAAATTCATCTACAACAGGGATGTCAAACTCATTTTTACCTCATCAGCCTCGCGGTTGCCTTCAAAGGGCTGAATGTAATTTTAGGACTGTGTAAATGTAACTACTCCTTAACAGTTAGGCGAGAGCATGGCACTGCCGATGAGTGGAAACAAGGTGCCGGGCCAGATAAAACAAGGTGGAGGGCCGGATTCGGCCTGCAGGCCTTGTGTTTGCCACCTGTGTTCTATGAGGTTGGGAGAGACCTTATAAAAGCTCTACAAAAATGCCCCTGTGTGGGTAAGATACTCTTTATGAGCTCTGTAAGGTTGAAATTGCCTTGTAAAGACCCAGGGCAGGGCCCGGAAAGGAGAAAGTCCTGCTCTGCATTTGCCTGTGGGGCCAGCCTCCTGCTTGACCAAAGCAAAGAGCCCACTTAAGGAAACACACTTTTTCCTGAGTATAAAAGTAATATGTGACAAAGGAGAAAAACTGTAAGGCACAGAAAAATACAAAGAAAAAAGTAAATTTCTTTTAAAATTTTGCAATTTAGACTTCACAATTCACTGTTTACATTTATGTCCAGCTTATAGCCTTTCAGTGTTTCATTTATATGTATGTGCGTTAATCTGTATGTATATGTATTGTAAAAATACATGTAATGCATGCATATAAAATACACATTTTTTATACATTATTTATTTATTTATTTTAGAGAGGGGAAGGGAGGGAAAAAGAGAGGGAGAGAAGCATTGATGTGTGGTTGCCTTTCACGGGCCCCCTACTGGGGACCCAGCTCACAGCCCAGGCATGTGCCCTGACTGGGAATTGAACTGATGACCCTTTGGTTCACAGGCCGGCACTCAGTGTACTGAGACACACCAGCCAGGGCTAAAATACATTTTTTATTGTGGAAAAATATAAACAACATGAAATTTATCATTCTAACCATTTTAAGTACACAGTTTGTGGCATTAAGTACATTCACATCATTGTGCAACCGTTATCGCCATCCATCTTCAGAAATTTTTCATGTTCCCAAAGTGAAACTCTATCCTTTAAACATTAACTCTCTATTTCTCCCTCCCCTCAGCCCTGGCAACCACCATTCAACTTTCTGTCTCTATGAATTTGACTTCTCTAAGAACTTCATATAGTGGTTCACCCCCACAAATCTTAACTGTTTGTCCTTTTGTGACTGACTTATTTCACTTAGCATAATGTCTTCAAGGTTCCTTCATGTTGTGGCATGTGACAGAGGTCCTTTCTTTGGCTGAGTGGTTTTCCACTGTGCGTGGATATACCATATTTTGTTTGTCATCCATCTTTGTGTAGACACTTGAGCTGCTTCCACCTTCAGACTGTTGTGAATAATGGTGCTGTGAACACAGGTGCACACATGTCTATTCGAGTCCCTGCTTTCACTCAAGTGTGTACCTAGAAGCGGAATTGCTGGGTCATACAGTAATCCTATTTTTTATATATTTTAAAATTGATGATATTCTCATAATTTTGTATCAAATTGTGAGCATTTTCCAATGTATTATATAATCTCTGTTAAAACCTGACTTCATTAATGACTGCCTGCTCTCAGTGTCCTGTTCTTGGATATTTTGATTGTTTCTACTTTTTCACTAGTAGTATCCTACAATGAACATCCTATACGCAAATATTTGAAGAAATCTGATTATTTTCTTTAATATGATATCTTTCTAGAGGCAAAATTATTGAATCAAAATTTGTGAACATTTTTAAAGCTCTCAGTATATACTCATATATTTTCATAAATTTAGCTCCATTTTCCACCGCTCCAGTAATGTTTAGCCCACTTTACGCCAACATTTGTTTTAAAATAATTCATTCTTTTTGTAACATGGCATTCCAGGTAACTAACCCACCAACAACTTATTTCTGGTCCCGGCTTCCCAAGAACTTTATCAAGCTGTGGTTGTGGGTATATAGGTTAGAAAGAGAATAGGGGAAGTATTACCGGAGGGAAAGGTCAGAAACTGACAACTTCTTATATGAGAAAGTAAGAGCTAGATTGTGGGGTAGTGCTGAGGGGAGAATGGAAGGCACAAGGCATCAACATATATTGAGCATCTCTATGGGAAAGTTGTTTTACATATATTGTAAATTTCCTAAGAACTCTATAAGGGAGATATGATGATCCTCATTTTCCAGTGGGGAAACTGAACTCAGAAAAAGCCTCACTTCCAGTCACACAAATGGCAGGAGTCAGCCTAGGCCTGTCTGACACTCTGACTCCAGGTACTGGCCGTGGCATCTTTCTATCACATGATGCTCTTGGGAGAAGACCAAAGCCCTGAGATGTAAAAGGGACAGAGATGGTGGGCAAAGTTGCAGAGGCAAAACTGGAAAAGCTTGTACCTCATTTCTGTACCTAATCATCTACCGAAGGACACTTCCATTGTTTCCATGTCTTGGCCATTGTGTGTAATGCTGCAGTGAACATAGGGGTGCCTATATCTTTGTGAATAAATGTTTTCAAGTTGTTCGGATAGATACCCGGAAGAGGGGTTGCTGGGTCACATGGTAACTCTATTCTTAATTATTTGAGGAACTGCCATACTTTTTTTCATAGAGACTGTACTTTTTCACATTCCCACCAGCAGTGAACTGTTACCTGTCTTGTTGATAATAGCCATTCCAAAAGATGTAAGGTGATATCGCACTGTAGTTTTAATTTGCATTTCCCTGAAAGCTAATGAGTTGAGCATCTTTTCATATATCTGTTGGACATTTGTATGTCTTCTTTTTTTGTATTTTTAAATGATTTTTAATCCTCACTGGAGGATATGTTTATTAATTTTAGAGAAAGAAAAAGGGAGAGAAAGAGGAAAACATCAATGTGAGAACACATCGATCAGTTGCCTCCTGTACATGCCCTGCCTCAGGATCAAACCTACAGTCTAGGTATGTGCCCTGACTGGGAATTGAACCTGCAACATTTTGGCGTACAGGACGATGCTCCAACCAACTGAACCACCTTGCCAGGGCTGTATGTCTTCTTGGGAGAGGTGTCTGTTCAAGTCCTCTGCCCATTTTTTAATTGGATTGTTTGTTTTTTGTTGTTATTTATTTTAGCTATTATATACTTTAGGTATTAACCCCTTGTTAGAGCTGTTGTTTGCAAATATTTTCTTCCATTTGGTTGGTTGCATCTTTGTTTTGTTGATGGTTACTTTCTCTGTGCAGAAGCTTTTTAGTTTGATATAGTCCCATTAATTTATTTTTGTCTTTACTTCCCTTGCCTTTGGGTTCAATTCATAAAGTCTGCCCTAAGACCAAGGTCCGTAAGTTTAGTACCTATATTTTCTTTCATGTAATTTATTGTTTCAGGTCTTATGTTTAGGTCTTTATCCATTTTGAGGTAATTTTTGTATATGGGGATAAACAGCAGTCTAGTTTCATTCTTTTGCACGTGGCTTTCCAATTTTCCCAGCACCATTTATTGAAGAGGCTTTCCATAAGAAAAGATGAAATACTGCCATTTGCAACAGCGTGGATGGATCTTGAGAATATCATGCTAAATGAAATAAATCAGACAGAAAAAGTTAAGACAATATGCTTCCACTCATATGTGGGATATAAAACTGAAAGCAACAAATTAACAGAAAAACACAAAACAAAAACTCATAGACATAGACAACAGTGTGGTTGTTACCAGAGGAAAAGGGGGTGGGGAGGTAATAAAGGGTAAAGGGGGTCAAATATATGGTGTCAGAAGAAGATTTAACTTTGGGTGGTGGGCACACAGTGCAATATACAGATGATGTATCATAGAATTGTACACTTGAAACCTATATCATTTTATTAACCAATATCACTCCAATAAATTTAATAAAAAATAGAACTAAAAAATGGGAAAAGCTTGGCATAGGCAAATGTTATGGTCAGTTCTTGGATCTAGGGAGAGGTATGGGCTGTGTCAGGGGGATGAGAGGTGCCTCCACTTGTGGACAGTAAATGAACGTCGTTTTGAAGGTGTGTGGGTTTAGCACTTGTGGCATGCCACGGATCTGAACAATCTGATTTATTTCAACAGATACCACAAATCACAGCGGAGCCACTGCAGGCCCCACGTCCACCCAGCGGAGGTGCTTATGGAAGGGTCGGGGGACGGAGAAGTCAGCAGCTTAGTCTGATGGCAAAACTCTAGGAGGGAGGCGGAAGGCCAGAACCAGTTAAATGAGAAAGCAGGTCATGGGTGGAAAACCATAAATCTGTGGTTTACCTCAAATTAGGGCATTGCTGCTTAATTTGGGATAAGTAATACCCTGTTATGTCAAGGTGTGACAATCTTTCATTGATTGCAGGTAAGGCAGTGTAATTAAATTTTACAACATCCACTCACAGGACAAACAAACACTTCAGCAATAGCCATGGCTACAGATATTACCACAAAATAGATGGTAATTAGAACAGTGAGTTCCTGGCTGGTGTATCATGGAAAATAGAAGTGGATGTTAGTTCTCTGTCTTATGGCAACTACATGTTTGTTGTGAGTGGCAGGCGGTGGAAGATTTCCTTGATGAAACGACAGAGGGTGTTTGGGGAGGGAGAGGTTACAGGTATAATGAGCAGAGTTTTATTACAAATGCATCTCTCTCTGCATCAGAGAATGAGGCCCAAATAGCCATTTTTAGGATTAATGGTGTCTGTCATAGAGCCACGTGGAATCATACCATGGCTAAGGCTAGTTTAGGGGGACCCACAGCTGAGGCGTGGGTTTTTGAGCCCTGAGCTAGGATTCTTTGGTCATTTCAATATCTTTTCCATGATCTCTATTGATTTTGTGTTAGCTCCTTGGTGAAGAGACTAGGTCTGGTTCATTTTTAATATACCCAACACAAAGTTGGTGCTCAGTAAAGTCATAGTAATATATAAATAAGCATGTAACATACCATTCATTTTTATTATTAGTGATTATTTCTATTTGGGATGAGGATTTAAGATAAGGTAGATTTCAGTCTGCATATAAGGAATTCACCTGTATAGATGGTGACTTTCCCTTGGAAGAAAAAAGAACCCAAATGAAGAGTATGTCATGATATATGATAAAACATACTGTAAAACAAAAAATTAATTTTTCTGGTTGTGGCCCATATTGTTCTAGGTTATTAAATGTTCCTAACTCAGATGCAATAGTTGAGGCATTAATGATGGCTATGCCCTTCCCAACCATTATGGAAAAAGAAGCCAATTAGAGATCCACTCCCTACTCTCTTCTTAGGTGACAGCCTAATAATCTTAGAGGGAGAGAGAGGGACCAATGAGAAGCTGATCTTGCCATGATAGTACAGGAGCTTGAGAGAGAAGTGGGGGTTGGTGTTATGTGGGTACATTTAAAATAATACTCTGACATTGGGTCCTAGTCCTTAGGTTATCTTTGAGATGGGAATCTCCACTGTTGAGCCATGATCCAGAGCAGCTGCTAAAAGCTACAATTATCCTCATAGGAAGAAATCTCAGCCCTTGAGAATCTTCTATATTGTGCCAAGGTTGGGCTGGCTGATTAGTACCATTTGTATCTCCACCTAATTCAAACATCCTTTGCTTTATAAATGACCGACCTTAAAGAATGCTTTATTCAGTTAACAATTTTTTAAACATTTATTGTGCAATGTGCCCAGCATGCGTATACTTTTATATGTATGAATTTATCTATTCTCATAACTACTGTGAGAAAATACCATTATTTTCTCCATGTTATAGGTGAGATAGCTAATACAGGTACCTTGATCAAGGGCACACTTCATGTAAGGTGCACAGCTGATGTTTGAACCCTGACAACCTTGCTCCCTATACGTGGTCTCAACCATCAAATGCAACTGACATGGGATGATCTAAATCACTGAAAATAGCCCATGGAAACTATTCTGCAACATAATGTTTATGTGTATATACATGCAAAATATAATTTGCATGGAAGTATTATTTATATGTTTGCAAATAGATATTTATAGCTATAACTTGCATATAAATTGGCAAATATAATAATAACAAATTTTCATATATATTTATATAGTAATTCACGTATAGAAGAGGGTCAAGAAGGGATTAAATAACAATAGTTATTTTGGGGCAAGAGTATTGGTATTTTTTGTATTTGCTTGTATTTTTTATAGTTTCTCTATAATAAACGTATAATGGTTAAAATTAGATTTTTAAAAAATATTTTGTTAATTTGTTTTTAGAAAGAGTGAGAGAAACATCAATGTGCGGTTGCCTCTCATGGGCCCCCAACTAGGGACCCAGCCCACAACCCAGGCATGTGTCCTGACCTGGAATCAAACCGGCAACCTTTTGATTCGAAGGCTGGTACTCAATCCACTGAGCCACAGCAGCCAGGGCTGAAACTAGATTTTTTTAAATGAAAAAAACATTTGTTTTTCTTTATTTATTTCATTTAAGAACATACTTTGACTGAGTTCCTGCCTGTTCAGTACAGGATTACACAAAACCCATGCGGAACCTGGGTCCGGAGTAGCACCTAGCTGTCTGGTTTACTTGCTTTTCTAGAAAGGGGAGTGGAGGCTTCCAATGGCATGCATTACTGTACTGGCTCCCAGGACACCTCTCCAACAGGCATTCCTCTTAGAGTTGGCTCCCTTTTATCTTTGCGGTGTCAGCCCTTTTTCAGAGAATCCCCAGATAAACTAGAACAAGTGTCCTCTCCACATTTCACCCAGATCTGTGGAGCCTCAAACTGCCTCTGCTCCCCCTAAAGCTCCAGGAAATGGGCCTTGTCCCCTGGAGATCTGTGTAGTGCTATAGGAATAAGATTCAGGAACCCCTTTCAGCCACGATGGTGGAGGGGTGATGCTGCCTTGAGAGTTTAGCCTTGTCTCCCTCTCTTTTTAAAAAATATACTTTCTTTCTTTATTTATTTTTAGAAAGAGGTGAAGGGAGGGAGAAAGAGAAGAACATCAATGTGCAAAGGACACGTCGATTGGCTGCTTCTTACACACCCCCAGCTGGGGACCTGGCCCGCAACCCAGGCATGTGCCCTGACTGGGAATTGAACCCGTGACCTTTCAGTTTGCAGGCCAGTGCTCAGGCCACTGAATCACACCAGCCAGGGCAGCCTTGTCTGTTTCAATGCCCTAACCCTCAACCCCTCCACAGTTACTGGGCCTTGTGGATCAGCAAGCTACTCACCACTTAAGCAGACTAAGAGTCAATGGCTCTTTGGCTCTAAGCCCAATGGCTTATTGGGCTTCTTTTTTCTTAGTTCTCCCCTCTGTTAAATGGAAATATGTAAGAAGAGAATATACCTCCTCCACTCCAAACTTAGCCCACTTCCAAGCAATGTGGAGAGGAGAGCCACCATTTATTACTTGTAGCTCAGCATAAACTGGGAGCACTGAGAACACTCCACACAGAGCCCAGTGGTCTACATCTGTCCTGGGGATGATGAGTCTACAGTGTTCTTATGAGTGACTGGGACAAGGGTGGCCCAGAGCCTGGTCCCAGGATTCCGAGGAGAAGTATACAGACTGCTGTTTTCTGTCTTGAGAAGGGAGAGCCAAAGGTGTTTACCTCCTTGCTTCTCCACAAGGACTGCTCAAGAAAGGAACTTGCAAGGTGAGATCAGGGGGCAACCAGAGGACCATCTGCGCCCCATAGAGCGAAAGCCCTGGCAAGGGGTCTTGCTCTGCAGGGGGGTCAAGGCAAGGCCTGCCCCAAACTAGATGCAAAGAACTCATCTGTTAGCGGGAGAGGCTCTGTGAAGGGTACCCCGAAAACAAGCACACACATAATACACCCCCACTATCAGTCCTATGGCTCAGAGCAGCCTGGGTTGGGTTGCTCCTGAGAGTTCAGGGCCACTTCCTCCAGGTGCTGCTGGCCCAATGTCACACTACTGAACCCTCCCTTGTTTCTGATACCATGTCCCATTCCAGCAAAAGGAGATTTACTCCAGCAGTGCACTGTACAGGCGTACCTCCAGAAATTGCGGGCTCTGTTCCAGAACACACAATAAAGCAAATACTGTAATAAAGCAAGTCACACAACTTTTTTGGTTTCCCAGTGCATATAAAAGTTATGTTTACACTGTACTGTAGTCTATTAAGTGTGCAATATCCTTATGTCTAAAAAATGCACATACCTTAATTAAAAATTACTTTATTGCTAAAAAATTGCTAGCCATCACCTGAGCCTTCAGTAAGCTGTGTAATCGTTTTACTTGTGGGGGATTTTGCCTTGATACTGATGGCTTCTGACTGATCAGGGTGGCAATTGCTGAAGGTTGGGGTGGCTGTGGAAATTTCTTAAAATAAGACAAAAATGAAGTTTGCTGCATTGATCGACTCTCACCAATGATTTCTCTGTAGCATGTGATCTGTTTGATAGCACTTACCCACAAAACTCCTTACAAAATTGGGGTCAATTCTCTCTCTTTACTAACCACTGCTTTACTAACTAAATTCATTAACCAAATCTGTGTAATATTCCAAATTATTTGTTGTTGTTTTAATAATGTTCATGGCATCTTCACCAGGAATAGATTCCATCTCCAGAAACAACTTTGCTCATCTGTAGGAAGCAACTCCTCACCAGTTAAAGTTTTATCAGGAGATTGCAGCAGCTCAGTCACACTTCAGGCTCCACTCCTAATGCCAGTTCTCTTGCTATTTTCACCACATCTGCAGTTACTTCCTCCACTGAAGTCTCGAACCCCTCACAGTCATCCATGCTGGTGGGAATCAACTTCCAAACTCCTGTTAATGTTGATATATTGACCTCTTCCCATGAATCACGAATATTCTTTTTTCTTTTTTTTAGACATTCTTCTTTTTTTATTGAATTTATTGGGGTGACATTGGTTCATAAAATTATGTAGGATTCAGGTGCATATTCTGCAATGCATGAGTAATTATATAATATATCACCTGTATATTGTATTGTGTGTTCACCACCCACCATACCAAGTCATATTCCTTTTTTATTGGTGACACTATGACAGATGTCTCCTATTCCCACCCCCTTTGCCCCCACCCTCAGCCTTCACAGCATTGTTGTCTGTGTCCATGGGCTATGCATATATGCATATATGTTCTCTAGTTAATCTCTTCCAGTCCCCTTCCCTTCCTCTCCTCTGAGATCTGTCAGTCTGTTCCATGTATCCATGACTCTGATTTTGTTTGTTCATCAGTTTGTTTTGTTCATTAGATTCCCCATATGAGTAAGATCATATGGTATTTGTCTTTCTCTGACTGGCTTATTTCACTTAGCATAATATTCTCCTGGTTCGTCCATGCTATTGCAAAGGGTAAGAGCTCCTTCTTTTTTATAGTGCATAGTATTCCATTGGGTAAATGTACCACAACTTTTTTTATTGTTACTCAGTTACAGCTGTCCCACCTTTTTCCCCATTGCTCACCCCTACCCTGTCCCCCCACTCCCACAGTCAATCCCACCCCATTGTCCATGCTCATGAGTCCTCTATTCATGTTCCTTGCTTGTCCCTTCCCTTTCTTCCCCCCATTATCTCCCTCCTCACTGTCACTGTCAGTTTGTTTTTTATTTCCAAGTCTCTGGTTCTGTTTTGCTCATTTGATTGTTTTGTTGATTTGGTTCCACTTATAGGTGAGATCGTATGGTATTTGTCCCTCACTGCCTGGCTTATTTCACTTAGCATAATGTTCTCCAGTTCTGTCCATGCTGTCATGAAGGGTAAGAGTTCCTTCTCTCTGCTGCGTAGTGTTACATTGTGTAAATGTACCACAGCTTTTTTATCCATTCATCTATTGATGGGCACTCAGGCTGTTTCCTGGCTATTGTAAATAACACTAATATGAACATAGGGATGTATATATTCTTTCTGATTGGTGTTTCCAGATTCTTTGGATATATTCCCAGAAGTGGGATCACTGGGTCAAATGGAAGTTCCACTTTTAGTTTTTTGAGGAAATGCCATACAGTTTTCCACAGTGGCATCTCCAGACTGCATTTCTACCAACAATGCTCTAGGTTTGCCCTTTCTCCACATCATTGCCCTTGCCGTTTGTTGATTTATTGATAGTAGCCATTCTGGCAGGTGTGAAGTGATGTCTCATTATAGTTTTAATTTGTATCTCTCTGATGATTAGTGATGTTGAGCATTTTATCATATGTCTATCAGCCATTTGTATGCCCTCTTTGAAGAAGTGTTTATTCAGGTCCTTTGCCCATTTTTAACTGAGTTGTTTGTCTTCCTGGTGTTGCATTTTATAAGTTCTTTAAATATTTTGGAAATGAACCCCTTATCAGATGTACCATTGGTGAATATGTTCTCCCAGACAGTGGGTTTCCTTTTCATTTTGTTGATGGTCTCTTTTGCTGTGCAAATGCTTTTTAGTTAGATGTTTTCTTAATGGCATATAGAATTGTGAATCCTTTTCAGATGGTTTTCAACTTACTTTGCCCAGATCCATCAGAAGAATCACTATCTATGATAGCTATAGCTGTATGAAGTGTATTTCTCAAATAATAAGACTTTAAAGTAAAAATTACTTCTTGATCCATGGTTTGCAGAATGACTATTGTGTTGTCAGGCATGAAAACAACATTAGAGACTTCTGTCCAAGATGGAGGTGTAGGTAGACACACTATGCCTCCTCGCACAACCAAAAGAGGGAAAACAACAATTTAAAAACAAAAACAACCAGATATGACAGAAAATCGAACTGTATGGAAGTCCCACAAACAAGAAGTTAAAGAAGACATGTTCATCCAGACTGGTAAGCAGGGTGGAGCTGGGCAGAGTGTGCGCAGGGAGACAGCGGTTTGTGGAGCGGTGGGGGCAACGCTGCAGCTTCCTGGAGAGGCCAGCAGCTGGCGCACTCCGTGAAATCTGCAGCTGACTGACCCAGACCTACTGGGGCGAGACTGGTGGACCAGGCGGTGCCTCATATGTGTGCAGATAGACCGGGAGGAAAAGCCAGGGAGTGGAGCAGACCTCACAACCTGCCAATGAAGGGAAATAAAGCCTCAAACCACTGATTAAAAACACCTGTGGGGGTTGAGGCATCAGCAGGAGGAACTCCCAGCATCACGACAGAGTTCACTGGAGAGACCCACAGGGCACAGGGCACAGGCCCACCCACCTGGGAACTGGTGCAGAGGGACCCAATTTGCTTGTGGGTGTTGGTCAAGGTGACTGGGAGCCAGCGGAGAGTGGAGCAAGTGCCATTGTTCTCTCTCAGGCCCCGCCCCCACAGGCAGCGTTACTACACAACGGTGTGGGTTACCCCACCCTGGTGAACACCCAAAGCTCCACCCCTTATACGTAACAGGCGCACGGAGGGGAAAAAATGGCGCAAATGAAAGAGCAGATCAAAACTCCAGAAACAAATACAACTAAGCGACGAAGACCTAGCCAACCTATCAGATGCACAGCTCAAAACACTGGTAATCAGGGCGCTCACAGGATTGCTTGAATGTGGTTGCAAATTAGATAAAAATATGAAGAATACTCTAAGAGAAATGAGAGGAAATGTACAGAGAATCAATAGTGATGGGAAGGAAACTGGGACTCAAATCAACAGTGTGTACCAGAAGGAAGAAAAATACATTCAACCAGAAAGGAATGAAGACATAAGAATTCAAAAAAATGAGGAGAGGCTTAGGAACCTTCAGGACATCTGTAAACATCCCAACATCCAGGTCATAGGGGTGCCAGAAGGAGAAGAGGAAGACCAAGGGATTGAAAACATATTTGAACAAATAATGAAAGAGAACTTCCCCAATCTGGCAAAGGAAATAGACTTCCAGGAAGTCCAGGAAGCTTAGAGAGTCCCAAAGAAGTTGGACCCAAAGAGGAACACACCAAGACACATCATAATGACATTACCCAAGATTAAAAATAAGGAAAGAATCCTAGAAGCAGCAAGAGAAAAGGAGACAATCACCTACAAAGGACTTCCCATAAATCTGTCAACTGATTTCTCAAAAGAGAGCTTTCAGGTAAGAAGGGGCTGGAAAGAAGTATTCCAAGTCATGAAAGGCAAGGACCTACATACAAGAATACTCTATCCAGCAAAACTTTCATTTAGAATGGAAGGGCAGATAAAGTGCTTCTCAGATAAGGTCAAGTTCAGGAGTTCATCATCACCCAGTGTCGCGGGGGTAATCGTACCTGCCGATACCCGTGGGTGACCGCTACCCGATGCGTGTATGAATCTCATACCGAGACATGCGGGGAAAGAGAGACCGGGGCCACGTGGCTGATTCCTCCCATCTCAGGAAAAGCCTCGTGGCTTGCCCAGCCAGGGTTTTTATTAGGGGCATTAGCACACATTTACATTGGATTGATTATTCATGGGATTAAGCAGAACAGGGGTAAGATTACTCATTAGCAGGGCATTAGGATGTAAATTCAGGTCCGGTGGCAGGCAGGACCAGGTTAATGTAATATGCAGGGCACAGCAAGCCAGAATTTTTTAAGATACAT
>PVJI01012992.1:0-49337 GCA_004026765.1 Micronycteris hirsuta | reverse complement strand
AAAAGGAAACTGGGACTCAAATCAACGGAGTGGACCAGCAGAAAGAAAAAAACATCCAACCAGAAAAGAATGAAGAAACAAGAATTCAAAAAACTGAGGAGAGGCTTAGGAACCTCCAGGACATCTTTAAACATCCCAACATCTGAGTCATAGGGGTGCCAGAAGGAGAAGAGGAAGACCAAGGGATTGAAAACTTATTGGAACAAATAATGAAGGAGAACTTCCCCAAGCTGGTGAAGGAAATAGATTTTCAGGAAGTCCAGGAAGCTCAGAGAGTCCCAAAGAAGTTGGACCCAAAGAGGAACACACCAAGACACATCATAATTACATTACCCAAGATGAAAAATAAGGAGAGAATCTTAGAAGCAGCATGAGAAAAGGAGACAGTTACCTACATAGGAATTTCCATAAGACTCTCAGCTGATTTCTCAAAAGAGACCTTGCAGGCAAGAAGGGGCTGAAGAGAAGTATTCCAAGTCATGAAAGGTGAGGACCTACATCCAAGAATACTCTATCCAGCAAAACTTTACTTTAGAATGGAAGGGCAGATAAAGTGCTTCTCAGATAAGGTCAAATTCAAGGAGTTCATCATCACCCAGCCTTTATTATATGAAATGTTAAAGGGATTTATATAAGGCATGGAGGGATATCAACAGGGGAGTGGTAGGGGGAGAAAGGGGGAAAAGGCACAGAGAATAAGTAGCATAAATGGCAGGTAGAAAACAGACAACGGGAGGTTAAGAATAGTATAGGAAATGTAGAAGACAAAGAACTTATGTGTATGACCTATGGACAAAAACTAAAGGGAAGGGAATGGGGTGGAGGGGAATAAAGGGGGGAAATGGGACAACTGTAATAGCATAATCAATAAAATATATTTTAAAAATAATTTAAAAAATAAAATTAAGCAGAGTGTCTGAAAGGACTTCATAAACATGAGTTACTTAAAAATTACTGTTAAATCAGATTTAAGTTAAATGTAAGTTAGAGAAGTTTCAGATGAAATTTGGTAAAAGTCTAGAAGGATTCTGCACTGAGACTGCTTCACAATCTCTTTAAATTACTACTCTAATTTAGACAGACATGGCTTGGAAATCACAGAAACTGAATTGTCAATGTGGTTTTTACAAAAAAGATGACAGGAATTCCAACTTGAAAAGAAAATGTCATTATCTAATATGAAATACTGGCAGATTTAAAAAATATATAGGTATGTATATGATAGATATAGATATAAATGTTATAATAAAATGCTGAATTATGTATTTATAATTTGTTAGAAATTTTTTGATTAGCCAACTACTGGTGTCAACCAAATGGGACAAGAAGATTTCTATTACCTTTTCAATCACCTCATTATAGTATTAGCTCAAGTGTCCTGAATGCAGTAAAATACTCAGAAAATTTTATTTTCAAAATATCAAACCAAAAATGCTAAAATGGCAATATCGCTAATCTTGCAAAATCAAAATCAATTTTAAGGACCACAGTCTTTAGAAATTCAGTCTCGGGAAGATGGAGAGACTTCAGCCAAGCGCACCGCCTCGGCCACGGTGAGGCAGCACAGCTGCCTGCCGAGGGCGTTGGGAGGAGCGCGGCGCAGGTTCGAACCTGAGGGCTGCTGCCACGAATGTGCCACAACTGACGCACACACTCCGTGGCAGTATTTTCATCCAGATTAATGGCTCCTTTTTTACCAAGACACTCTTATTTCTGTCACGAGGGTTACACATTATCACATAGCCCTCCACAGATAGCACTGGCATATTCTATACTCTGATCATATAATGCACACACATTTAGATCATCAGAAGTAAACATCACATTTCTCTGCAGCACAAAAACAAGCAAACAAAAAGACTTGCTAAGCAAATTGCCTGTCTCAGTACTTCCTTGATAGGGAAAGTCAGGAACCTACTTAAAATATTTATTTTTAATTCCTCTGGCTAAGATTCCAACATGCAAAAATGCAAAATGCATACTTTTTAGTGTCAAGTGGTATCCAAAGCAATAGGCAGTGCATTTTACATGCAGGCCATCTGTATTGTATTTTGTAAAATGATAAAGGTTAGTTTCTAGTACCCAGGAATTCATATTCCCTGGGATATCCTGGAAAAAGTCCCTTTCTAAATGCAGCGAGTTCCTCATCTCTTTTTTCTACTCGTCACAACGACCTGCAAAGAAATGAGTGATTTTGTTACTGAGTCTGAGTGATGTAACAAGTGGAACTAGAGGAGAAAAAGAAGAGAAATAGCATTCCAAGAATAGAAAAATATGTTCAAATTTCTTAGAACATGCGTTTCTTTCAAATAAGTCAAAGTAATTTCCAAAAAAAAAGGAAGGGGGGTGTTTCTTAACCTATCAAAGGAGTAGAAATACAGAGGTAACTAGAAATAATATTGGCTTATTCATCGTAAAGTGAGCCAAATGTAAGGTGATGACCAAACGGGGGAAAAAAAACGTAGGCCTAAATTACCTTCACCTCTAAAATGATCTTTCTAAATTACTTCCCCAGGAATTAACGTGAAATGGTCTGAAAAGAACTGAGCACTTTTAAACTATTTTACAGGTGTTCCGTCCTTCCTCTGAGTACCCCGGCATCCTGGCAGTTGGAATTTCGGATATTTCAGAACTTGGATGAGCTGTAAAATGTGACTCATATATGCTGAAGAAACAAAATCTTCATAATTCATGCAAAAATTGCCAAGACATGTTTTTTTTGCATAACGTTTTGAATACTGTTAAAGATGGAAACAAACAAGAGGTTCTGGTCAGACAACACATCTTCTCTTAGAAAGCACCCAGTGTCCACGTGGAAGCAGTCCTTGAGCAAAGCTCTTTCTTTTCACTTGAGGTAAGGTACAAAGTATGGACTTCTAATGGAAATCGAGAGCACTCTTTAATATGTTCTTTTTAAATGATAATGTACGTTTTCATTTTATTCTAACTATAAAACTAATGCATATTCATCATAGAAAATGAAACAGAAAAGAATAAAGGAGCAAAAGAGATCATAGGAATCCCACTGCCCAGAGTCAACCACTGTTAATATTTTTGTTTCATTCCAGGTTTTTATTTTTCTGTGCACTTTTAGCACATTAATATAAGCATAAATTTGTATATATTTTAACATGATTTCAAGGAGATTCCTCAGCTGTCCTCTAATTTTACTTTCATTGTGTTAATGAATTTAAGTCTGTCCTTTTCTGTAAACTTTAAGAGTTTATTGAGGGGGAACAGTACCATCATCACTAGAAATAGGCATTTCATATATCCAAATATAAGTGAATCTTAAACATAAGAAAATTTCCCATTTTTCATATGAGATGATCCCCTCGGAAATGAAAAGTTTATTTTTTGTTTTTGTTCTTTACCACTTGACTACATTAACTTTTAGGACTGAGACTGAGATGGCTAAACATCTAGTTGTATTTCCTTTGTGTAGTTACAGTACTTGTTCAAAATTACGTGGAATATTATACAGCATGTTTAACTTAGAAAAGTGCTATGCCTTCTCTCTCTCCTCTCACATTTCATTAAGAACTCCCCAGGCACAAAAGTGTTTTCATTGTCACCAGAGCCACTTTTTCAGGGTCACTTTCCTAGGCAAAACATCTTCCCTTGGAGGTTGAGACAGAGAGCTTTTGAAAATTCATGTATGCCACAGTGGTCACAAGCACCAACTCCCTAAATAGGGCAGTTTCCCATACGTCTCACAGGCACAGATCATGACCTCCGCAACAAACACGGCACTGTTCGCTGTACTACCCAACACCTGTGACTGAGAGGGCGTACCTAAAACAGCAAATGTCTGTTAAATTTCTATCCCCCCCTTTTTTTAACCTGACTCTGCCAAGTGACTTCTTTAAGCATCATAAGCAAAACATTTGTGCAGGCCATTCTGATGTTCAAAAAATGTAACTGAGACATTGACCTGTAATATATGATGCTTTGTAAGGAGATTATATAGATAGCCTGTCCAGAAAAAGTCCAGCCACTATTAACATAATGAGAACAATTTGAGCGACATCAATGTAACCTGGCAGCCAAGGAGAGTGGACTGGAATGCGCATGTGTGAACAATGATGACTTCACTGTAAAGTCAGTGGGGGCAGTAGACACCCTTGAGTGAGCATGTGTACTGTGTGGCCATAGCATTCAAAATGACTGAGTGAGTAGAGTAATGAGTCTGCATCAAATTTTGCGTTAGGCTTGAACATTCACTCATTCGCAGAAACAACTCAGTGATTCAGAAGGCCACAGCTGTGAGCAACTGGTGATTGGCAGCCTCATCATGACAACATGCCTGCTCATACATCACGTCTCGCACAGAGTTTTTTGGCAAAACGTCAGATCAGCCAGGTAACTCAGCCTCCCTACAGCACAGATTTGGTGCCCTGAGAATTCTGGTTCTTCACAAAACTGAAATCACCTTTGAAAGGGATGAGATTTCAGATCATTGATGAGATTCAAGAAAATACAATGGGGCAGCCAATGGCGATTGGGAGAGCTGTGTGAGGTCCCAAGGTGCCTACTTTGAAGGGGACTGAGGCATCACTGTCCTGTGTACAATGTTTCTTGTATCTTCTCCACTAAATGTCTCTATTTTTCATGTTACATGGCTGGATGCCTTCTGGACAGACCATAATGTGCACACACACACTTTTTGAGAAATAGTATTTTGGTGGGGGGGAAATAGTCCTAATATTAGGAGCACAGAGTGACAAGATCACATCACTAGCCCATGGTCATCTTCCTTGTAGCATCTTTGTGTCTGTGTTTTCCCACTGGTCCCTTCATAAATGTAACCCTAAGACTGAAACATCATTCCACCAACTACATTTGGGGTTAAACAAACCTGTATAATAACCTCTAAGTGCAGCACTGCCCTATAGAACTTTCTGCAATGATAGAAATGTTCTTACCTGCACTCTTCAACACGGTGACCAATAACATGGCTACTGAGGAATTGTAATGTGGCTGTTGTGACTGAGGAACTAAATTTTTACTTTTAGGTGACTTTAAATTTATTTATTTATTTTTTAAAGATTTTATTTATTTATTTTTAGAGAGAGGAGAAGGGAGGGAGAAAGAGCAATGTGTGGTTGCCTCTCACATGGCCCTCACTGGTGACCTGGCCCGCAACCCAGGCATGTGCCCTGAATGGGAATCAAACCGGGACCTTTTGGTTCCCAGCCCGCACTCAATCCACTGAGCTACACCAGCGGGCAATTTAAATAGCCACAGATGGCTAGTGGCAACCTCATTTGCTATCAGTGCAGCTCAAAAAGGAAAGGGGTGTGCCAGTCCTTATAGTTCCCTAGTGCACAGCAGAGAGTGAATAAAACCTGTTTTTTGTTTTTGTTCTGTTTTAGTTTGTGTGTTTTTTTTCAAACAATAATTTGTTAGATAAAGCCTGAGAAGCCTTTCTTCCTTAATAAGGGTATCATGGAAACACTGTAAAGAGCATACTGTGCTACATAAAAGGATCCAAATGCCACAAAACAACCAGTCACATTGCAAAAGAGCCACTAAACGAAGGAAGACTTCCACAACCCACGCACACACTCCCCATGTCGCCTTCTTTGTAACTCTTGGGCAAACCTGCAAAACACTGAAGAGGCCACTATTTTATTTGGAAACTGTTCTAAAAGTCTCTAGGAGTGTTTACAGAGTAAGTAATAAATGGGACATGTAAGATTTTATTATCCCATTCACTACTGAGGACTTGGCACAAGATACATTTGTTAACAAATAATTAGTCACAATTTTGTTTTTCAATGATTAAAACTGGGATGAAAATCTCTTCCAGTTGTTCACAGAAAAGACAGTGAACAAGGTTTAGAGTAAATTAAGACACAAAATTCTGATGCCAACATAAAATTCTGGACAAATCTAAGGGCATATTGGCATCCTGGAATCTTCATAACAAAAGAAGTATATTTCCATTCATACAACATTAACAACTGATACAAAATTCAACCACCTACTCACATAAGATTTTTTTATTTCATTAATATCCTTACTAATTTCACTTGTCCATAAGCATTGATTACAAAGGAAAAAAAACAGCACTGTGTCTGAGCAGGCTTTTGATTCTAATATTACCTGAAGGGAGAAGCAGAAGCAAAATTCGAGCTATACCACAATATTCTGAAATGCTGCCACAGGAAGGAAGACGGGGCACTGATTCTATCCACTTCCGTTTTCTTGCAACAAATCTGTCATTTAAGACTAAGATGTTAAGATATGACTTATCCTTGCTGAAGTCATCTCCTTATAATAATGCAGGTCTCCCAACAGGCTTCACAGCCCTGATCTCTTCCTACAAGTTGCTCCTGATTTAAGCAGACTATTTTGCCCTTTTTAATCCAGTAGAAATAGATAAGTTCTTGGCACTTAAGAGAATTATGGGAATAGAAATTCTCTCACCAGAAAAGTACAGGCAAGGTTCTAGTCTATTACAGGTAAAGTGAGCCCAGGCTGGTGTAGCTCAGTGGACTGATCATGGGCCTGTGAACCAAAGGATCGGCGGTTCGATTCCCAGTCAGGGCACATGCCTGGGTTGCAGACCAGGTCCCCAAATAGGGGGTGTGTGAGAGGCAACCACACATTGATGTTTCTCTCCTTCTCTTTCTTATTCCCTTCCCCTCTCTCTAAAAATAAATAAATAAAATCTTTAAAAATTACAATGTTGCATGGGGAAGAGGGAAAGGGAGAAAATGCAGACAACTGTAATTGAAGAACAATAAAGTAATAAATAATTATATAAATAAATAGAAAATTACAATGTTGCCACAGAGCCTCCTAGAGCAGTAAGAGAGCGCTCAGAGGAAATAGCAGATGTGTGTATGTTTAGAGGCCTTAATCACAAACTGCACAAGTTATGCAGAGAAAAACTCGGGTTCACTTATGGCTGCTGTTATGAACTAAATGTCTGCATGCCCACAAAGTTCATGATGAAGCCCTAACTGTCCCCCCAGCCCTGCCCGGTGTGACTGTATTTAGAGATGGGACCTTTGGGAGGTAAGCAGGGTTACATGAGGTCATAGAGATGGGGCTCTCACGTTGGAATTCACAGCATTATAAAAAGAGACACCAGAGAGCTCGCTTTCTCTCCATGCACAGAGAGGCCATTGGAGCACACAGTGAGATGGCACCCACCTACAAGCCAAGAGAAGAAGTCTCAGAATGAAATCTACTCTGCGGGCACTTTTACCTTGGACTTGCTTGCTACCCTCCAGAACTGTGATAAATTTCTGTTGTTTAATCCACCCAGTCTATGGTATTTTGTTAGAGCAACCCAGGCTGACAAATACAGGTGCACCCCCAACTTCAGTTTTATAGTTGGCTACTCTGATTTCTTTATGATTACTTCTGAAGGAAGAGTCAGAAGCATTCACAGTGAATACCAAATGTCACTACAACCCAGATATTAAAGAATTCAGCCTTCATTATTGACTATTTAACTTACATTTAAAACTAATAAAGACTTAAGCTTATAGCAGTCACAGGGATCAGATTTACCCTCCTACCTGAAATAACAAAGTAAAAGAAACAATAGTTTTCAAAACACTGAACATGAGGTAACATGGACTTCTGATTCCTGAGAGACAGAAATCAAGCTAGGTAAGCCTTACTATTGCCTCTAGCCTGCTTCCTACAGAGTTTCCAGGACACAGCCTAGGGAGGGAACACTGAGATGGAGCCCAGAGGGACTAAGGCAGTTAGATTTTGTAGGACGAAGTGCCCAGGAGAGGAATGCTATACAGAGAGGGAATTCTAGACATCTGGAGAAGGTCCCTCACAGGTATTCCACAGAGCACCTAATCACTGCATGAATGGAATAAACTCTATCTGAAATGTTAAAGGGAACAGTGTGCAACATACCTGGGCTGGAATAGTACCTGTCCCCACTGGTCAGAATGAAAACCTCTTAATTCCCAATCATCAGATAGAGAACTCAGAAAGGTACTGCCTCAGTAGTAGGAACAATTAGCCCTAGACTACATACAGCTTCAGTTCCACCTAATAAATCTTAAAAGCGAAACCAAAAGAAGCAAACAATTTCCAAGTAACAATAACCCCATGGCAGAACAAAGCTCAAAAGTACATACAAATATCTAACACCAAACAGGGAAAATTCACAATGTCTACCATCTAAAGATTATCAGACATGCAAAGAAACGGGAAAGTAAGACCCATATTGAAAAGAAAAATTAATCAATCAAAACCAACACAGACTTACACAAATGACAGAATTAACAAAGACATTAAAAGATATAACCGTATTCCATGTGTTCAAACAGAGACATGGAAGACCTTTTTTTAAGTCCAAATGTACTGCTAGAGGTAGACAAAGTCAATGAGTGGAATGAAAAATACACTAGGTAAGATTAACAGCTGATTAGACATTTCAGAAGAAAAGATTTGTTTGAAAGACAAAACAATAGAAACTGCCTAAAATGAAACAGAGAAAAAAATAATCATTAAGCAGTGGAACAATCACAGATATAAGTATAACAGACTCCAAGCACAGAAACATGAGGAAAACGGCACCTAATCGTGTTTCTTCAAAACAAGTGATAGAGTGAAGACCTTAAAAGGAGTTAGAGAAAAATGACATTATACCTATCCACAGAAAAAAAAAAGAAAGAAAAACAAGATTAACATCAAATTTCTCATTAGAAATAACCCAAGCAAAAAGGCAGTGAAACAACATCTTTAAACATACAATCAAAAGAGTATCTGTCAACTTAGAATTAAATGTCCACTAAAATTCTCTTCCAATAACAAAAGCAAAATAAGGACTCTTTTTAGACATACCAAAGCTGAAAGAATTAAGCGTCAATAGATTTTCAGGCAAAGGGAAAATGATGTAAGAGATCAGATAGAAATATGAGTCTACCCAGAGAAAGAAAGCACACCAAAACTGCATGGGTAAATGGATAAGAATGTGCTATTATTATTTCAAAGGTATCTTTAAATATTTATTTAAATTATTTATTTGAAAAGCTAATTAATTGACTCTTCCAACAAACAAAAATAATAATGTGTTGTGAAGGTTACTGAGTACGTGAAAAGGTAAAATGTACGACAAGAGCACCACACAGGCTGGGAGAGGAAAATACAAGCAAGGGGCGTGAGGGTCCTTGCACCACCGTGAGGGGAGTGATAGGACGTGCCGGTAGACTTTAACACGTTAAAATGTATATTAAGCCCTAAAACAACCATAAAAATATTTTTAAAAGAATTGTAGCTAGTAAGCCAACAGAAAAGCAAAACTGAATCACAAAAAGTATTCAACGCATAAAAAAGGCAGTAAAAGAAAAAAAAGGAGAACAAAGAACAGATGGGACAAATAAGAAACAAATACCAAGATGAATGAACCTACTCATGTCAATAATCACATTAGAAAAAAATAGTCTTAATACCCAGATTAAAAGACAAAGATTGTCAAGATTGGATTAAAAAAAAAAAGCTCAAACTATAACTTTATATGCTACAAGAAAAACACTTGAAATATAAAGACACAGATAGGTTAAAAGTAAAGAGAGGGAAAAAATATATATCATGCCAACACTAAAACCTAGTATAAATGCTTCCCATAAGCACTGTATTTCTAGTGTCTTATATATCTCAAGTGTAAAAGTCTGCCAATGAATTTATATGATATTGGTTAAGAAGAGTGTGAAAACTGTTTATTTGAATTTATTTTTATACCTTATAAAATCATCTGTGAAGGTATAATTCATTGTCACTAGTATCCCTTAGCATGATCATACAATATATTCTAACAGAATTCAGCGCCAGGAAAATGTCTGCATTCCATGTGAATTCATGAGCTTTCTTTATCAGATAAGCATAATATGAGCCAAAGTTTTTCCTTTATGTCTTGGCTAACGATCAGAAAGCTCAGTTTAGTGCCAAAATCTAAAAATAATTCCATACCAGGCACTTAGCAAGACTGTCACTCTCTCCTTCTAATTGGTTTTTGACCTCTCCTAAAATTATTTTACTTGTATCGTAATACTGGATGCTTTTCAATTCTTTTGTTAAGAACGTGTTTTATAACAGAAAGAATTTCAATTCTTTTGTTAAGAACGTGTTTTATAACAGAAGGAATTTCAGGAAACATATGAACATTTGTTCCACCATCTAGAAACCGTGAGAGTTAAATCAGAGAGGTCGCTGTGAGGTTCTGTTTTGCATCAAAAGTGAGAGAACAGCAGTCACTTTACCTCCCTCTCAACAGCATTAATAAGATGTGAAGGTCTGCAAATTTAAAACACAAAACAAAGCTAAGTTAATATTAAAAAGTAAATTACAGGGTTATCAAAACTGATGTGGTTAGACTTTTAAAAACAAAATCTGATCTCAGGATCATTTCCAGATCAACTCTTTTTCTTTCCGTATTAATACTAGATCAGTCAAAAGCTAAATGGACCCACATAGACCCATAGTCTGTTCTAAAAGAGGCAATAAAATGACCAGCCCGAGTCAGATTTCAGAATTCAACACAGAAACAAGAACAAGGAAAACAGGGACACTCTCAGGCGAGCATGGATGAAAGAAGGCACAACCCAAACCTGGCCTGAATCCGCAGAAGTATTAAAGATGGGCCGCCAAAGGCTTGTGAATTCAGGTATGCACTTGCTATTCCTTTGATTGTCAATTAACATTTCTGCATAAGAGGAAAGAAAAGGAACAAGGGTACAAGAACATAAATTGCTCTGATATTTGATCAAATGCAGAATTGCCCTAAAGCAAATCTACTCCATTACCAGGCATTCTGCTCAAAGCAGAGAGGATTCCCCTCTCTGGCCTCAGGCAGAGCCTTAGTTGTGAGGTTCACCTATATTTTAGCATTCCAAGCAAGTGGTCAAAGAGAACTGCAGCCTCACTTTCACAAGAGTGAAATAACTGTAGTCTTTTCTATTACATGGGTAGAGTAGCGAGTGAAACAAAAAAAATTTCCGATGCCACATAGGTGACTCAACAAGAATATGGCCAATCAAGAAAGAAAGGGAAATTCTTAGAAGAAAATGGGAGGCACACTTTAAACATCTACGACTTAAGATAGTTTAGAACGTTCATATTTTGTTAAGCATTAAAAATCTGTGGAACTTAAAAATGTAAATGCCAAACTTTACCTATGAGAAACTGTAACAGCATGTCTGATGTATTCCATTTTGAGAATCTTCAATGTTGGTATCATTAGGAACCAGAATTTATAGCATAGTGAATGAAAATACAAATGCGTGATTTAAGTTAAGGTGTGATATTAAGTAAAAACCACAGAGTTCTAAATTTGAATTGAAAGAGTTAAGATGAAGTCATTATACATTTTACCCTTAAGATAACATAAGAATACACAGCTCTTTACACTAAAAAAAGATCTGAAAACAATGATCTACCCCAAAGCAATAAGTACTGCCTCACTACGAGATTATGGTTTCTAAATAACATTTCCCATTAAAGGGAATAAGCTCCTACAAGAAATAGCTAATTCAGGGTAGGGGGTGGGGAAGGAGAATCTTACAAAATAAACCTAGAATATCTTTTCATTAACAGGAAAGAAGGCTGCTAACAAAAATTCTGAGTCATGTTAAAAGGTCTCAGGGACCTACATAAACAGACTCCTACAGGCAAAAAAGGATAATTTGAGCATTGTTAGAATATTACTAATAGACTGAAACATGTTTAAAGCTATGAGTTCAAAACTAATACTAAAACAAACAAACGAAAACCCATGATCGCATTTGAAGGATGCCAGGTAAAGAACCAATCATTTATCTTGCCCTTTCTAGATGTGCTACACCTTAAGGTAAATAATGAAAGTTTCTCTTTGTGAAGAAGGAACAACAGAATAACATTATCACCATCTTGCAGCCCTACTGAAAGAATGAATGTAAGCACTGATCTTCAAAAAGCTGCCACCATCACACACACGCAAAAAGGCACAGGCACTATGTGCCTACCTACAGTCTCCTAGCCCTTCTCACCCCCATGTTCCATTCCAGAAACAAAGTCAGCCCTGTTCAGATAAACTGCTAGTCTAATTTAAAGAAAACCCAACAAACATGCTGAACAACATCATGAGGCTATAATTAGCAAAATCTCATTTTGGGAAACTGTAACCAAACAGTTCCATTTCTTCAAAAAATAAACCTTAGGTAGTAAAGTAGTGAAAAAGAGGGATGGAGGGAGGAGCTATAGGTTAAAAAGACTTGAAGTACTTATCATCAGTTGTAATAAATAAAATTTATTTGGCTTTTGAATCGGAAAAAAAAGTTTTTGTGCCCTGGCTGGGTAGCACAGTTGGTTAGAGCGTTGTCCAGATACATCAAGGTTGCAGGTTCTATCCTTAGCCAGGACACATACAAGAATCAACCAATGAATGTATAAAAATGTGGAACAACAAGTCATTGTTTCTCTCTCCCGCTCTTCTCATCTCCCTCTAAAATGAATAAATAAAAAAAAATTTAAGCCCTGGCTGGTATAGCTCAGTGGATTGAGCGCGGGCTGGGAACCAGAGGGTCCCGGTTCGATTCCCAGTCAGGGCACATGCCTGGGTTGCAGGCCGGGTCCCCAGTGAGGGCCATGTGAGAGGCAACCATACATTGCTCTTTCTCTCCCTCTCTGTCTCCCTCCCTTCCCCTCTCTCTAAAAATAAATAAATAAAATCTTTAAAAAAAAAATTTAAGTTTTTGTAAAAGGTAGTAATAATATGAGATAATTATGGAATTTAAATACTAACTGGATATTATTGATACAAAGAAATTACTGTTAATTTATTTACATATATAAATAGCATTGTGGTTATCTTTTTAAAGAGTCCTGCATTTTAGAGATGATATACCGAAATCTTTGTGGACAAGATGATATAATGCCTACAACTTGCTTAAAATGGTTGGTTTGGGGGTCAGAGGCAGAAATAGATGAGATTATAAATGAAGTAACACCGTGACTTAATAGTTGTTGAAATTGAGTAATGTGAACATGAGCATCCGATACACTATTCCCTGTTTTTGTATATTTGAAATACTCTACAACAAGAAGTTAAAAAATTTCAAAAGCAGATAAAAAAATACAAAACTATGGGATTAAAGTTCAAATCTGTCTTATCTTTGAGAAGCAGAGAAGAGCAGCAATTTTGAGAGGACATGAGGAAAAAGTCTGTGGTGTTGGGAAACTGTTTCTTGACATAACTAATACTCACCCAGGTGTTTATTTCATGGTAATTGCTAAACCGTACATTTATATTTTGTGCCAACTTACTGGTGTTATACTTGACCACAAAATAGTTAAGATGAGTATGCAGAAACCCAGCCTAGTATTCAGTGATATAAACACAGGAAATGTATACAAGAGGATAAAAATATGAGTTAATATTTCATAATATACTGGGTGGGGCAAAAGTAGGTTTAAAGTTGTTTCTATGGAAATAAATAACACAATAATTAATAAATAATGCATGAATAAATTGCTGTGTACTCACCACTGTAAACATACTTTTGCCCCATCCTGTATAATGCTTACAAAGTGCTTAAGAAATTTATGGACCTTAACCAAAAGCAAAAAGATGAGACTTTAGGTCAAGATTACATGGCTCGCCTCTTCACACAACCACATCAAAATTACTACTGCAATATAGAACCACCATCACTCAGATCTGTCAGAAAGCTAGTTGAATGGAAGTCTGACAACCACGGAATTAAAGAAACCACATCCATCCAGTCTGGTAGGAGGGGTGGGGTCGGGAAGACAAGGAGTAGATGGTCCTTCACCCACGTGTGGTGGACAAATATTCGGGAGGGATATCTGGGGAGCAAGGAGTCTCAGCCCCACACCAGGCTCCCAACCCAGGGGGCAAGGAAGATAAGTCCCTGCAACATTTGCATGAAAACACCATGGGCATTAGTCGGTGGAATAAACTTCTGGAGCCCCAAGCAGTTTCTCTTAAGGAACCCAAACACAGATTCACTTACACTCACTCCCTCTGAGCTCCAGCACCAGGGTAAGAGCATGAGAGGCACCAATGGCTGAGGTGTCTGGCACATCAAGATGAGCAGAGGCCACTGTCCCTTTTCTAAACCCTCCCCAACACAGCCAGCAAGCCGGTGCCATATCTGAGACTCCATCAACCTGGCCAACACTGTTTGATCCGCCTTAGAGACCCCCAGAGACTCTATCCTGAGCCACCTAAGCTGCTTTTGAATGAATGGCTGGTCTTGGCTCATGCTCCACAACTTCCTAAATCCTCTCAAACAAGCAACAGCTGGCCTCAGTGAGCTCCAGACCTGGCACTAGCAGCAGCCAGCCAAAATTCACAGCTTGGCTTCACCTAGGAATCTCCAAGCGCAGCATAAGTAATAGCCATCTCAGATTGCAGTATAGCTCAGGCAGGGTGGTCCCAGGCAAAACACAGGTGAGGTACAACCTTCACCTGCACCACCCGGGAAACCCCAGGGCCAGTCACCCAGAAGCCAGCTATAGAACACGTTGGAGCACCACCACCCTGCCCCTGCACAGCTGATCTTCCACGGAGGGCAGAGGTTGGTGGTCAGTGGTCACAGCCAGTCCTTGCAGTTGAGACTGGCCTGGGTAAATCCTTCCCATTGATCTGCCAACAGCAACCAAGGTTCAACCAAAGTATAAAAAGAGAGTGTACTCAGCCCACACAAAGGGCACACCTCGAGTACCCAGTCTGGGTGACAGGGGAGACTATGTCACTGGACCCTACAGAATGCCTACTACATTAGGCCACACTACCAAGACAGGGAGTCATAGCAGCTCTACATAATACATAGAAACAAACACAGGGAGGCTGCCAAAACAAGGAGACAAAGAAACATGGCCCAAATGAAAGAACAGATCAAAACTTCAGAAAAAGAGCAAAACAAAATGGAGATAAGAAACCTATTAGATGCAGAGTTCAAAACACTGGTTGTAAGGATGCTTCAGGAACTTAGTGAGGACATCAACAGCACAAAAAAGATCTGGTCAGAAATGAAGGATACACTGAAATAAAGAACAATCTACAAGGAAACAACAGTAGAGTGGATGAAGCCGAGAATCAAATCAATCATTTGGAATGTAAGGGAGCAAAAAACAACCAATCAGAACAACAAGAAGAAAAAAGAATCCAAAAAAATGAGGATAGTGTAAGCAGCCTGCTGGACAACTTCAAGAGGTCTGAAATTCACATCATAGGGGTGCAAGAAGGAGAAGAGAAAGAGCAAGAAATTGGAAATCTATTTGGAAAAATAATGAAAGAAAACTTCCCCAATCTGGTGAAAAAAATAGACATGCAAGTCCAGGAAACACAAAGAGTCCCAAACAAGATGGATGCAAAGAGGCTCACTCCAAAACACATCATAATTAAAATGCCAGGGGTTAAAGATAAAGAGAGAATCTTAAAAGCAGCAAGAGAAAAGCAGTTAGTTACCTACAGGGGCGTTCCCATAAGACTGTCAGCTGATTTCTCAAAGGAATCTTTGCAAGGTAGAAGTGATTGGCAAGAAATATTCAGTCATTAAAAGTAAGGGCCTACAAGCAAGATTACTCTATTCAGCAAAGCTATCATTTAGAATCGACGGGTATATAAAGGGCTTTCCAGACAAGAAAAAATAAAGGAGTTCACCATCACCAAACCATTATTATATGAAATGTTAAAGGGACTTATTTAAAAAAAAGATGATGAAAACTATGAACAATAAAATGGCAATAAATACATATCTATCAACAACTGAATCTAATAAACAAACTAAGCAAACAAGAACAGAGACAAAATCATAGATGCAGAGAGCGTTTTGATGGTTGCCAGATGGGGGGGGGGGCGGGGTGCTGTGGAGGAATGGGTGAAGAGTTTGAGAGGAGTAAGAAGTACAAATAGGTAGTTAAAGAATAGTCATGGAGATATAAAGTAGAGTATAGGAAATGGAGTAGCCAGAGAACTTATATGCACGACCCATGGGCATGAACAATGGTGGGGACTGCCTGAGGGAATGGGGGGTGCTGAGTGGAAGGTGGAAAAGGGGAAAAATCAGGACAACTATAATAGCATAATCAATAAATATAATTAAAAAATAAAAGAAATCAGGAATAACTTTGTTTTAAAAAAAGCAAAAAGACAAAGTGTTGTGAACATTGTATTGTAGCCTTTAATCTTATGGAAACTAATCATAAGACATAGACCCACAACAGAATCCGGACATGTTAAATGCAGAAAAGATGCTAATAATAATAATAATCGTAAATACTTATGACATGTCGTTATTTCATATTGAATTGTTAGTGAACAGGTGGTTATAAATTCCTTTAACTATTCTTTCAAATAAGATACTCAACTTTTGCTTATAATTTTAAGTTCATTTTTGCTGGTATACTAGCCACTACGTATTTATTTATTCAGCATCTTTTATAGTACAACGATGCCATTACTGTACTGTACAAAAATAAAAGCAAAGCAAAGAGCTCTGACCAGTGTGGCTCAGTTGGGCATCATCCTGCAGGGTGAAAAGTCGCTGGTTCGATTCCCAATTATGTCACATGCCCGGGTTAGGGGTTCAGTCCCTGGTTGGGACACTTACAAGAGACAATCGTTTGATGTTTCTCTCTCTTGTATCGATATTTCTTTCCCTATCTTTCTCCCTCCCTCCCCCCACTCTAAACAATAGAAAAGAAAAAATAATAATAAATAAAATCTTTCTTTTAAAAAAAGCATAGCAAGCCCTGGCTGGGGTAGCTCAGTGGATTGAGCGCGGGCTGGGATCCAAAGGGTCCCGGTTCGATTCCCAGTCGGGGCACATGCCTGGGTTGCAAGCCAGGTCCCCAGTGAGGGCCATGTGAGAGGCAACCATACATTGCTGTTTCTCCCTCTCTTTCTCCCTCCATTCTCCTCTCTCTAAAAATAAATGAATAAAATCTTAAAAAAAAAAGCATAGCAAAATAAACACTGAAATTTATTTTGAAAAAGCCAAAGTGACTTGAGAGGCCATGTTGCTAAATGCTTGCAAGCAAGATATTTGATATTAAGAAGCTAGGAAAATTCCTTTGCAAGTGAAATGAGGGAAAGTGAAACAAAATGACCAAACAAAGTCAAACAATTTGAGCAATTTACAGCCAGCTAGTGAGTCACATTTCAGATCCTGTAGGGGTAGACCCACCTCATTCTGGTCCCTATTCAACCACATTCTTTAAAAATGAAACTGACCAGAAAATGACGCTGACCCCTCAATACACTCATTTTGATGAATCGACATACTGAAGAATATTCCTAGAAAACAAGTGAATATTCTGTTAAGACCTTCCTCTATCCTCCCCTAGGACTCCTGTCCACAAGTGACAGAAGCCTCAAGGCACGGGACCTAGCCCTGGCTCCCTCTGGAGCGCACCTATGCCATTTCTCAGGCATGAACATTTTACTTTCTTCCTCCCTAACTCTAAGGGTCCCCATGAGACTTGCAACAAGAGGAGCAGAATGAAGGTAGTGGCAGCTAGTCCTAGGGTAACCCCCAGAACCTGTCTCCAAGGCCCCCTTTTTCCCAGACTTTCCCGTGAGTTAATAGCAGCCCCGCCTTGGCTCACCTCTGTCACACAGCCCAATGTGGCTCTCTTCTTTCCTGTAACATTTCTAATGACCCAGAGCAGCCCTGCCTAGTCTCTCTCTTGTTGCCTCTTCTACCTTAAGTCTTTCCTTTGTTTCACTGTCCCCAGCTCTAATAATGGTGTTGTGATATCTTCCCTACACAAAGTCAAGAACCCACACACTGCGAGCCGGCCGGAGGCAGATCCACCTGGTCGGTCTCTGTCTGCTAACAGTATCAAAGAAACCTGGCTCACTTACAAGCTGTGTGGCAGTAAGTTAAGTTGTGTGCCTTAGCTGCCACATTTGTAAGTGGAATATGTACTACCACTTCTGGTTACCATGAAGAGTAAGTGGGATAGCGCTCTTAGTTCAGTGCCTGGCATATGGTAGCTGCTCAGTAAATGTTAATTACTATATATTTGTTACTGCTACAATTATAAAAGGATGTCCCTCTTTAATATCTCCTTTAGTACTTTCAAAATATTCCTGTAAAAGAAAATGTTTTATTTCAAGTAAGAAGGAGCAAACACTAAATAAAGAGATTAGCATGGCATAGCACAAGTGGATGGCTAAGATTTTAAAAGCAGGTTACCAAAAAAGCTAATATCAAAACATAACTGCTGTGATGGTTTCGAGCTGAAAAAAATAAAACGCTTAGACTTAAAGTTTGCAACCTAAGGCATATTTAGAAGGAATTATCCAATAGTCATAAACCACTGGTTGAGAGATTCTAGTCATGCAGTACAAAACCCCACGGGAAACCCACCTAACAGAGCCATGGAAAGCCCATTAGCTCTTGCCTGAGGCAGGGACCACTTACCTGAGGTAGGAAGAAACAATGCCAGGCATGGGGGACCTGTCAGCTACTTCCTGAGGACAATGGTAGCCCTGGTCTCGCTCTGAGGTTTCACAGCCTCTCAGAGCCCACAGAACTTTGAAGTTACTACATATGTGGTATATTTTGACAATAGCATGTTTTATAAGTCATTTGTCATCAGCAAACTTTAGACAAGGTTAATGAAAGTTCTGTCACTTTAATGTCTAGCCAGCTTTAAATTACAAATGTCATGTGCCATGACTAAAGAAAGGGCACTGCAATAATACCATAAACCATCATCTCCAGGGACACACAGGTAATTGCATAGCTCATTAAAAACTGTTTTAATTATTAATTGACCGTGTCAGAGTTGTCCTTTGAAGTCAATTTTAATTTTTTTTCCTTGCAAGCATTATGATTTCAAGCTGACCTACAGAACTTTGTGTGCCACCTCAAAAACTGCCAGCAGCACTGCAAAATCAGCTCCCCAATACTTGGAGTTATTTTCAAGTTATTTGTAAATAATTTCCTTATTGTGGGTAAGGAAACAGTAGAACATCTTCAGAGAGGTTTGATGTGTTCTAATCACCTTACAGAGAGAGAACACAAAACAAAAAAGAAATGAGTAAGTAAAAATGCCAGGAGTTAGAACATGCACTTATCTTTTTGTTAAATTTCTTACATGACAATGCACAACAAAGACTAAAAATTTTTGGAGGAAACCACAAGGCAATCTGATGAGGAATTAGCTAAACTTGATTTAATAGATCATTCTAGAAGTAAGCTGGTTACAATCACAAAATTATCATTCATAAAGGGCAACAATAATAACTCATATACCTAAAACTACCCGTAAGTTCCACTATTCAAGAAAGAAACTAGTATTCTCACATTTTATTTCTGGAATGAATCTGGAAGTTATCTTATAGAAAGATAAGATTATGTCCACTCCTGCAAAAGATGCCAATAGCAAGCTTAAACCACTAATTCTATATTTATAAAGAGACAAGCATTGATAATGTCAGCTGACAGCGTTCTCACTGATTTATTAGCAAACTGAACTTTCACTCTGAGAAAAGAATTTCTCAAAATCTGGATCTTATAAATTAATCCATTCCTTCTTGAAAACCATTTTAAAGACAATGCAAACCTTAAGTTTGAATGATGCATTGTCTCACAAAAAATTGAGGCGAATATGACTGGTAGCAAATTTCTGGAACAAGAACCTTCTCACAACATAAGCTAACAAATATCAGACAGTTAACAGTGTAGTAATGAGGCTGAGCTCAGACTCCTTCCAACAATACAAACACTGGCACAAGTCTGTTCACCAAGTTTGCAGGGCCAGCAACTTGCAACTCAAACCTGGGATCAATTTATGTACTCACTGTCGTTAATGACGACGCAGGGAGAGTAACACCAGAAAACTAACAGTATCCTCAGAACTAACAGATCGTGGCCCAGAATGTGAAAATGAGGTAACTCAATTCTGCTGCACTGTCTACACCTCCAGAATTAAACAGCAACTACCAACTGATAACAGAAATTACTCTCTTTGGAGGTTGAATGCATGATTCTCCTTTGCCCTACCCATCAAGCAGAGACTGGCAGACAAACAAATGACAAGAAAAAGTCATTTCACTCACAGTTTTCACGTAATGAACAAATGAGCAAGCAAAGATACAGAGCAAATCACCTAAGAAAGGTAGTAAATAAACACATACATACGTGTATATAACTATACAATTAAATAGTAAGAAATGGGACCCTGTACCACAGAGGACAGCATGATCAGGCCCGCAAACAAAATCTGCTATTCTTTTGTATGGCCCATGAACTAGGAATAATTTTTACATTTTTAAATGGTTGAAAAGAATTTTTTTAAATAATAGATCACAATTCATGAAAATTATACAAAATTCAAATTCCAGTGTCCATAAGTAGAGTTTTACTGGAACACAGCCACGCTCATTCATTTACACATCGCCTGTGGCAACTGTGGTGCTACAGCGGCAGAGCTGAGTGGCTGTGAAAGACACCGTAAGGCTCTTCGTAGGAAGTGTGCCGACCACTGCAAGAAGGAATGGAGCCAAACCTGGATGGCCTATCAAGTAATCGAGCCCCATCTCCATCCCCCCAAGCAATCCTGTTACTTAATAATTTACAGACTTCCCCCAAAAGAGAGTTCACAATAAATGATAAATATCTCTAGCTAGACAGTAGAGCGTGAGTTTCCAAATCGATTATAAAGTTCTGTGTCTGGTCTATACATACAAGCCCAACGCAACGCACAATATTCTAATTAAATTGAAGAATGGCTGCACAAGCCATGTTTCTATTAGGCAGGTCTGATTTGATTTAGCAGCAGTAATGAATGCTGAATCAGGTTAGGGCTGTTAAGCTTATCTGGCTTGGCCAATCTACTGAAATTAGGATAATAAAACTGAAGATATGTAATACTAAAGACATTTAAAAAGAAAACTCATTTATCTTTGATTAAAATATCCACACACTGACAATAAACTTCTTACTCCTCCCCACAGAAAGGTTAGGTAGAAGAAAACTGCACATCAAGAAGAAATTGAGTTCAGTGTAGGGACCATGGAGTTACATTTTAGAAGACGAAAAATAGCCTAGTTTTCTTGATACCAACATTTCACACTTTTTGGGAAAAAAACAGGCAAAACACAGAAGCTCAAAATATTCTCCGACAAAATGCTGTACTAGATTTTCAGCTTCAACAAAGCTAAAATTCTCCACACTGAGTAGGGAAGGAGTATGGGTCAAGTTTCTTGAAATGAGCAAAACCCTATGTGGGGATGTGACGTTCTTTGCTTGTTTGAGTCACTGGAGGAACTATGTGATCACCACCGCTGATCAACTTGACTATATGAAACTAAAATGAAATTCTAGCTCATTTTAACGTTCATATTTTATGAGTTTATTGACAGAAACACACATAATATAAACACGCTGAAACTGTATCAATCACCTTGGTATACTACAAAATATAGTACCTTTAATAATATTCATTTTAGGCACCAATTAACTTTACAAGGGAATAAAAAAAAAAAAAACCAGCCTCTTCATCCTCCTACTGTATAGACCACATAATAAAATCAGATATAAGCCAATCAGTGGGCGGAAACAACCCTCTGCAGCAGGCTATGAGGATGCACCAGGTCCAACCCTCAGAAGACATCGGTTCCCAGGGCTCAGGGCCCCATTCCATGGGAGGCCAGAGCAGCTGGACTCTAAAGGCAGAAAGGAAGACATGCAGTTCCTTCATTTCCCCATCTCCCACAATTTAGAAGACAAAGTATAAATATGGTAAATAAGTCAGTTGGGCCCCTGCCTAAAAGTACAATCTGGGAGGAAAAAAAGAAGTATAAGATGCTCGGTGAGCACCTGAAGAGAAGTTCCACAGAGCTGCTTTTATTTTACACTAGCTCTGATGTGGAAACTCAAGCTAATTCACATCCCTCACATGCCAGTCCTGATTATTCTCTTAAAAGCGCTACTGTGTGCTGTCTTTAAAATATTAAACCATCCATCAATGTAAGTGATCCCATTAAACAATCTCTGGGTATGCCATCCAGCTGAATGAAAATGAAACCCTAATGATCATCTGAAATGGGAACCAAGTGATGTAAGGGGAAGTTTAAAATGTTTTCAGAATTTATCAAAAGGCAAATAGTAATTTTAAAATGTTTTTTCTATTCTCTACTAACAAATAAATAAGTTGAATAAGCAAGCATTAAGCTATCTTCGAACTTTTAAAAACTAGGAAATTAGTCTTAAAGGAGTATGGCTGCCTAAACCCTTTTTCATTTTTTAGTAACAGGTACAGAGTAGATTGTGAGACTCCATTATTGGAAGTAATCAAGCAAATGTTGGATGATCACATGTGTATGCTGAAAAGGGATTTAACCATTCATTTTGGATAAGGGCGATGAGTTAGTTAGATCACACGCGCATAACATGATTTGGACCACATAAAATAAAAACAACTGCAGAGAGACAAGCTTTCACTTAAATAAGATGCTTAATGTTTGTTTTACACTCTTAATTAGTGATACTTAAAAAAGAATCCAAAATGAGCATACACCTCTCGGAAGTGCTGAGAGGCTCCTTTTGACCCAAGCCCTGAAAGGAAAGTGATAAAGACAAGTTCCAAGACCATGCAACAAAATGCAATTCCCGAGGAATATCGCAAAGGATAAATACCATTCAGATGAAATTCTCTTTCAACCACAGAGGATTAACAATGGGTAAACAGACCATTATATAAATGCACGAGGTTAATTCATTAATTTTCCGGAGTCAGCAACATGTAGCAAAAACAGCACAAATTTTGGAATTGGACAGACCTGGGTCCATATCTCAGCTCTAATTTTTACTAAGCTGTTTGACCTTGGGGATGTCACTTAACCTTTCTGAGCCTTGGCTGTCTTATTTGCAAATTCAGGACATCTTCCTCTCAGGCTGTTAAAAGGATTAAAAGAGAAACTATATGTGTAAACTCCTGAAAACAGTGGTTGACATACTAAGTACATAAAATCAATTCCCTCCACAACACAATCAAACATACAAGGAATGTAACACTAAGATACTGTTTCTCAAGTGTGATACATGAAATAATTTTAAGTGGTATATAAATAAAACTTTTAAAGTTTTAATACTTAAGATTTTAATTTAAACATATTAAAAAAAATACAGCCTCAAACATAAAATTTCATGGCAAATACTGATTTGGATGAGGCTGGGTAAAAAAAATAAATCAACTTAAAAAGTGGAGACAACTGTACTTGAACAACAATAAAAAATAATAGTAAAGAAATAAATCAACTTAAAAGAAAAATGCAAATAATAGTATTGGCAACATAAAGATATGGCCAAAAAAATCAACACAAGTAGAGACACTATGTTTTAGGAATATAAATACATAAGAAGGGGTTTCTGTCCTCAAAAAGTTTACAATCTAAGGGCTAAGTGGATCATAAATGAACAAACAAAATGCTCCACAAATTGCAAGTTGAGTCATATTCCAAAACACATTCAAAATGGTGTTACAAGTCCCTTATTCTTTACTCTTTTAGCATGTATCACATATAAAAGCACTTGTAACAAGCTGATTTGGAGGTCCTTGTACAGCAGTAGCACATTAGGGATTTGTATGTTAAATCTTTTCAATGAATTATCTAGGAAATCATTATTTTCTCACTTTCATTTTCTTTATAGGAAATTAAGAAAACAAAGGTTTCTGCTGGTTTAACAGCCAAATAACTCAAGACACTCATAGCAAAGAAAGGAACAATCTACTTAAAACTATAAAATCCAAGAACACTATATGGTTTTAGATTTCCACAAGCGCCATCCTTAGAAACCATACATAGGACAAGAATAAGCTAAATATAACATTTGAAAATAGAGTAAAACAAACTAATGTCTTTTGCAAGGGAAATGGGTAGCAAAATAAGACAAAAACAAAGAGACTTTATACACATGTCCAAGAAAAACCACAGACTCCTTAAAAGCACTCATAAGAAGCAGGACCTTCTTGAAACTCTTACCTATCTGAAAACAAATGGCCTATTATCATCTCATAATTCATGCAGTATATTAACTTTGGCTTCTTTAACCACTCCTGAGGTTGTCCAACTGCATGACTCTTCTACAACATTTTAATAGTAATCCTCCATCATGTCCAAATTTATCTATACATCATATTTGTTTAAACACTGTTTTAACAAACACTGTTGTTTTTAGTAAAAACATAAAAAGCTACAGGCAACTAAAGTCACACTGAATGGGACCTAATATCCAGGGAGCATATACTTCTATAGCAGAGATGTACACAAGGGGAAAGAAATATATAAAACAGAATTAAGTAGAAAATAACTAGCAGTGACCCTCTCTGAAATACAAGATTTACTTCTACAGTTTGGACCATATAATGTGAGAGCATGTCAATGCTTTAATTAGGATTCTGTATTAGCTAATACATAAGAATAAAGCTTCACCACATCACAAAATCACTCTGTCATATTGACATTCATCCAACTGTTGCTAGTACATCGATTTTCTTAGCTTTATGCTTCAGCTGCCTCTGAGCCAGTTAGAGCAATGCCCACCTGCATCACTGGCTAAATACAGCTGCAGAAGAGTGGAGGTAGCAGAATTAATAAATTATCACTTTTCTTCCCAACTAGTTTTTAGGAAATATGCAGTGCAAAAAAATCAATAAGGATAGGTTTGGGATTAAGTAGAGTTCCTAATAGAGTTTCTTAGATAGGAATTTTTGAAAAATATTATTAAAATTCTGTTTTCTTTAAAAGTAGTATTTTAGTGCAAACAGTTGATCTTTATTCTGGTTCTTTTGCTTTCTGTTTTAATCAATCGTCCTTAATTACCTTTCATACAAAGAATCAAGAATAAGGAACTGAAAAAAAAAAACCAGTGAGAAGCTCAGTACAACCCAAGGATTCCATAAGAGTTTCTGGGGGCCAGGGGGTTGGGGAGCGGGGAAGTAACAGATTTTCATCTGTGTAGAAAAACACAAACCCCAGGGTCATTGCCACTAAATCAGTGGACCAATGTGATGAGTGCTGCCGTCAATACGGCTATTGTACCTTGACTTTTGAATGTCAAAAATGATATGGACAGAATTGACTAAGCAGTCTCCAAGGTACTGCCTTTAACATTTTTAACTTTACAGCCATTAAATATTGAATAGATAATTGGATTTATCCCCTTCACTGCTTTATAGATGTACAAAAGTACCCACCTTCTCCTGTTCTATTCAAATTAATTGTGATCTTTTAAAGTGCCTGCTCTCAGTGCACACTGTAGGCGACTCATTAAAAAGATGCTTCCTGCCCAGCTGGTGTAGCTCACTGGATTGAGCGCAGGCTGGGAACCAGAGGGTCCCGGTTTGATTCCCAGTCGGGGCACATGCCTGGGTTGCGGGCCAGGTCCCCAGTGAGGACCATGTGAGAAGCAACCATACATTGCTCTCTCTCCCTCTCTTCTCCTCTCTGAAAATAAATAAATAAAATCTTTAATAAAATATACACAGTGTAAAATTAAAAAAAAAAAAAGGATGCTTCCTCTTCTGCTTACCAACTCTTTCTTCCATTTGCAATGAGAGGGCAAAAACCATACTCAACCCCACACCAACAGTTAAGAGCAAATCTATTAAGAGTCACCCTAGAATTTTCCCTCCCTCATTCAAGTACATGGTGTAAATTGGGAGTCAATGAACTCTTATCATGGAAAACCACAACACAGAATCCATTACTTGTTTTTATTTTTTTAATTGAAAATCTAGTAAGTTTTATTTTTTAAATATACTTTATTGATTATGCTATTACAGTTGTCTCATTTCCCCCCCTTTAATCCCCTCCACACCCCCTCCCACCCACATTCTCCCCTTTTAGTTCATGTCCATGGGTCATATACATAAGTTCTTCGGCTTCTGCATTTCCTATACTATTCTTAACCTCCCCCTGTCTATTTTCTACCTACCATTTATGCTACTTATTCTCTGTACCTTTTCCCCCTCTCTCCCCCTCCCACTCCCCTGTTGATAACCCTCCATGTGATCTCCATTTCTGTGGTTCTGTTCCTGTTCTAGTTGTTTGCTTAGTTTGCTTCTGCTTTTGTTTTAGGTGTGATTGTTAACAACTGTGAGTTTGCTCTCATTTTACTGTTCATATTTTTTATCTTCTTTTTCTTAGATAAATCCCTTTAACATTTCATATAATAAGGGCTTGGTGGTGACGAAGTCCTTTAACTTGACCTTATCTGGGAAGCACTTTACTGGGCCTTCCATTCAAAATGATAGCTTTGCTGGATAGAGTATTCTTGGATGTAGGTCCTTGCCTTTCATAACTTGGTATACTTCTTTCCAGCCCCTTCTTGCCTGTAAGGTCTCTTTTGAGAAATCAGCTGACAGTCTTATGAGAACTCCTTTGTAAGTAAGTACCACCTTTTCTCTTGCTGCTTCTAAGATTCTCTCCTTATTTTTAATCTTGGGTAATGTAATTATGATGTGCCTTGATGTGTTCCTCCTTGGGTACAACTTCTTTGGGACTCTCTGAGCTTCCTGGACTTCCTGGAAGTCTAATTCCTTTGCCAGATTGGGGAAGCTCTCTTTCATTATTAGTTCAAATAAGTTTTCAATGTGTTGCTCTTCCTCTTCTCCTTCTGGTACCCCTATAATTCAGATGTTGGAACATCTGAAGGTTCCTAAGCCTGGAGGTTCCTAAGCCTGTCCTCATATTTTTGAATTCTTATTTCTTCATTCTTTTCTGGTTGAATGTTTCTTTCTTCCCTCTGGTCCACACTGATTTGAGTCCTGGTTTCCTTCCCATCACTATTGGTTCCCTGTACATTTTCCTTTATTTCACTTAGCGTAGCCTTCATTTTTTCCCCTAATTTGTAACCAAATTCAACCAATCCTGTGAGCATCCTAATTACCAGCGTTTTCAAACTGTGCATCTAGTAGGTTGGCTATCTCTTCGTTGCTTAGTTATATTTTTTCTGGAGCTTTGATCTGTTCTTTCATTTGGGTCATTTTTTATTCTCTGCGTGCCTGTTACATATAAGGGGTACAGCCTTAGGTGTTCACGGCAGGGGGGTGGGGGGGCAGCCCACATCACCGTGTTGTGATGCTGTCTGTGGGGAAGGGTTCAAGAGGGAACAATGGCACTTGCTCCACTCCCTGCCGGCTTTCAGTCACTTCCCCCGATACCCACAAGCAAAGTGGGCCCTTCTGTGCTGATTCCTGTGTGGGTGGGCTTGTGTATGTTCTAGGACCCTGTGGGTCTCTCCAACGAACTCCCCTGTGAGGCTGGGAGTTCCTCCCGCTGCCGCCTCAGCCCCTATAGGTGTTTTCAATCTATGGTTTGAGGCTTTATTTCCCGGCGCTGGAGCCCTGGGTTGTGCGGTCTTTTTCGCTCCCCAGCTGTTCCTTTATCTGCACTTGAATGTGGGATCGCCCGGTCCACCAGCCACGGCCTTGCCAAGAACCCTCTCTTCCTGCCTGCGCAGCTTCACCCATCCTACGGTCTGGATGAACGTGTCTTCTTTAACTCCTTGGTTGTCAGACTTCCATACAGTTCGATTTTCAGTCAGTTCTGGTTGTTTTTTTGTTTTTAAATTGTTGTCCTTCTTTTGGTTGTGTGAGGAGGCACAGCATGTCTACCTACGCTTCCATCTTAGCTGGAAGTCCCCATTACTTCTCTCTTTAATTAAAAGATTTATAAATGCTTCTTTGCAACCAGGTAGTTTACTGCTGCCTTTTAAAGGCAACTCTGGAGAACACAGGGATGCCGTTATCTTTCTAGAACAGTGTTTTTCAAGCAGTGTGCTGCAAGAATTTTTAAAACATGCAATACCTGGCCCTTTAGCCAGGGCACTATTTCTTTTCCCTTACATTGTCAAATAAAAAAACGACAACAGCCAACACCATGATAGCCGTCCAGTGTGAATGAATCAAAATTATACCTATTTTTGCCCTGGCTGGTGTAGCTCAGTGGATTGAGCGCGGGCTGGGAACCAAGCGGTCCCGGTTCGATTCCCAGTCAGGGCACATGCCTAGGTTGCAGGCCAGGTCCCCATGAGGACCATGTGAGAAGCAACCATACATAGCTGTTTCTCTCCCTCCCTTCCCCTCTCTCTAAAAATAAATAAAAATAAAATCTTTTAAAAAAATTATACCTTTTTTTTGTCAGATTGACAAAAAGTATATTTTTTGGTGTGCCACAGAATTTCAGTAATTAGTTTATGTGTGCCATGAGATGAAAATGTTTAAAACGCTGCTCTAGAGGATTAGCCAAATGAAACCATAGACTCTTGTCCTGGACAGGAAAAAGAATACACCCATGAACAGGCTGTGCAATTCAAACCAGCAATGAGGTATTTCTATTTATCAAGTATACTTTATCAAGTATGACTAACACCTACAAACATGCAATCTGAAAATAAATCAGGTGAGGGTGTTAATGAAAAGGGGTTAATGGAAATAATGTTTTCATTTCAAACAATATAAATCCACAACTGGCCTTCCATTGGCCCATGACCTCCCCTTTCCCAGTCTTTGTTCAAGTCATTTGCTAGTGTAAGTGAAAACTTCTTTAAGACTCTTTAGATTTCAGTTCATGTTTGGGGGACAATGCAGCTAAAAGACATTTACCATCCATCTTTCTTAACATTCCTAATCTAAATAGAAGACCCAAATCCAAAACTGTGCTTTGATGGATCACTAGCCTTCCTATACAGTAAAGCTTAAAGAGATCCCATCATTACTTTCAAAACCCTTACAGAAAACATACATTCACACTCATTTTAGTTTTTACCACCTGGCTAAACGGCACATATTTATTTTTTTTTAATTTGTTTTCAAAAGAACAGATAAGTTTCCAATTAAAAATTTCAAAAGAACAAGATAAAACAATGCATGAATTAAATGCATGTAGGAAAAAAGCCCCAAAACATGACGTTTAAAAATATAAAATTTGTTGAAACAAATTTGCTGCTCCTGAATAAAATGCCAGATACTCCAAAGCAGTTCCTACATATAAGCACTTTTAATACAAGTCTCCATCTATTAATTTCTCTTATAGTTAAAACAGGCTACGTATAAAGAAATGTATGCAATGCCATTAATCTAACTCTGGTAGGAGAAATACTTTTAACAAAAATATCAGTCAGTCTATGTGCATTGAAAAGAATGGTTTTTATTTGAAGTTTGTCTTGAAATGTAGGCCTGTATGAAGTCTACCATGAAGCCAAATTCACTGCTTATAGCTAGAAAAATCTGAAGGACTGAAGAATAAAAAACCCACCTCAGTTAGGTACATATTAGACTAGTGGCTAAATTAATCAAGAAGATTTAACTATCTGTTCATCAGGAAATCCTTCCCAAATAGAGGTAAAGCCCTGACTTTGACATTCAAATAGGCCTCTCAGAACAGCTGAGAGGGTGCACAAAGGCAGACTCCCTTCTAATTTCTAATTTCTTTGACTTACAAATGTCACAGCTGCCCAGTATAAAAGTGCAAATAAAGCTTACTGACAGCCCTCCAGACACAAATTCTAAAGTGTCTTTGGTGTACAAGCTACTTCATTTGTTTCTGTGCACTGGAACTTTTCCTCTATAAGAATGAGATAAAGCTGAACCCGTTTGGATATTAAGGTTGCATGGTGTCCCTCCAACAAAATTACCTGAAAAGAATGAAAGGAGCAATTGCAAAGTTTGCCATGCCCTTCATTTTACAAACCAAAGGCTATCCTGGAACATCATTCCACCTGAAGCTATCTGGCAGCTCATTAAGTTATTCAGGATTAATTGTTGTGAGTCCATCATTTCACAAACCCCAAAAGTAATTTTGAGTAAGAGGATATAACAATATCTCATGAGTAAAGTCCACCTATTCCAAATATCTAAGAAAGCCTGTACATTTCATAATGACCCAAAGTGGGAAGAACACACTTATATCACATTTGGAACTGAAGTATGTTGTCAGCCTTTTATATTAAATATATTGTAAGTATGCTAGTATTAAAAAAGGTTTAATCAGGAGCTTTACTCTTGAAAAATGTACACACTTGATATGCCTATCACTCAAAGATGTTTCAAAAGTTCAACTAGAAGATTAGAAATTAGTAAAATTGATCATCAGTGAGCTTATAAAGAAGTCAGAAAAAGAAAAAAGCCAAATGTTGTCAAAGATGTATGGAATCGGGGTCCTAGTCACCAAGATACACAGAAAAAGGGCTTAAAAGGGGTTTGTCATGAAGTACAGGGCATGTGTCCCATCTGTGAACCAAAGTTTTCTTTATTTAAATCATTTTTTAATTTTTCAATTACAGCTGACATACAATATTATATTAGTTTCAGGTGTCCACCCCAGTGATTAGACATTGTGTAACTTATTAAGTGATCATCCATCTAACATCATACCTAGTTATTATATTGATTATATTTCCTATGCTCTACTTTACACCCCCATGACTGTTCTGTAACTACCAAGTGGTACCTCTTAATCCTTTCACTTTTTTCATCCATCTTTCCAACGCCCCCTCCCATCTGGCAACCATTAAAACGTTCTCTGTATCTTTTATTCTGTTTCTGTTCTGCCTGTTTGTTTATTTTGTATTGTAACATTTTTATTCATTTTAGAGATAGCGAAAGAGAGGAAGAGAAGGAGAGAAACATCAATGTGTGAGAGATGCATTGGTCAGTTACCTCTTGCACACCCCCAACCAGGGACCTGGCCGGCAATTCAGGCATGTGCCCAGACTGGGAATCAAACTGGTGACCTTTTGGTTCACAGGCTGGCACTCAATCCACTGAGCCATACCAATCAGGGCCATTTGTTGTATATTTTAGATTAAGTTACTGATACATATTTATTGCGATTTTATTGTTCACATTCTTAGTCTTTTTTTTTCTCTTTTTCCTCTTAAAGAAGAACCTTGAACATTTCATGTAATACTGTTTGGTGGTGATAAACTCCTTTAGCTTTTTCTTGTCAGGGAAGCTCTTTTTCTCTACCCTTCAATTCTAAATGATAGCTTTGCTGTATGATCTTGTCTGTAGGTCCTTGCTTTTCATCACTTTGACTATTTCTTGCCAATCCCTTGTGGCCTGCAAAATTTCTGTTGAGAAATCAGCTGACAGTTTTATGGGAGCTCCCTTGTAGGTAACTAACTGCTTTTCTCTCGCTGATTTTAAGATTCTCTCTTTGTCTTTAAACTTCGACATTTTGATTATGATGTGTCTTGGTGTGGGCTTCTTTAGGTTCATCTTGTTTGGGACTCTGGGCTTCCTGGACTTATGTGTCTTTTCCTTCACTAGGTTAGAGAAGTTTTTCAAATAGGTTTTCAATATCTTGCTCTCTCTCTTCTCCCAGCAGTCCATGACGTGAATGTTGGTATACTTGAAGTTATCCCAGAGGCTCCTTAAACGATCTTCGTTTTTTTAGAATCTTTTTTCTTTTTGCTATTTCAATTGGGCATTTTTTGTTTCCTTATACTCCAAATCACTGATTTGATTCTTGGCTTCATCTGCTTTACTGTAAATTATTCTTCATTTCAGTTAGTTTATTCTTCATTTCAGTTAGTGTATTCTTCATTTATGACTGGGTCTTTTTTATGATTCCCATGACCTTTTCTATGCTGTTGATATCCTCACTAAGTTCATTGAGCATCCTTATAACCAGTGCTTTAAACTCTGCATCTAGTGAATTGCTTGCCTCCAATTTGTTTAATTTTTTTCTGGAATTTTGTTCAGTTTTTTCATTTGGGACATGTTTCTTTGTCTCCTATTTTGGCAGCCTTCCTGTGTACAAAGTAGGTAGAGCTGCTAAATCTCCCGGGCTTGGTAGAGTGACTTTATGTTGAAGATATTCTATAGGGCCAAGTGCTCAGCCTCCCTAATCACCTAAGCTGGGTGCTTCAGGTGCACCTCCCCTGCGCACTCTGTAAACCCTCCTTTAGTAGCTGAGTTGACACAAATAGGAGGGATTTACTCCTACGCCAAGTGACTGCAAGGACTGGCCACAAGCACTGAGACCACCTTAGAGGACCAGCTCTGCCGGCGCCTGTCCACGGAGCAGGACTTCAGCAGGGGTCTGGTGTCTTCTGAGTCCACTCCTTAAGTGTGTCACTTGTGGCGGTGGTTGGGCAGGTTCGACATGGTCTAAAGCGCTCCACCAGGTATGCTGGCTTTGGGGCTTCCTGGGAGGTGCAGGCCAAGGTCAGGTGCTTCTTATACCCTGCTGTCCCCACCCCCACCCCAGCAGGAGCTACAAAATGATCTGTACACGGCTGCTAATTATGTTGAGTTTGGTGGTATCCAGGTGAGGCCAAGACAGGAACCAAGGCTGGCCACTGCTAGTGCCATGCCTGGGGCCACTTAGAGGTATCGGGCATGCTGAGGCCAGATGTTAACTTGTTTGAGAGATTTTAGGAAACTCTGAAGCAGGAGTCAAGACAAGCCATTCATATGGAAAACAGCCAGTGTAAACATTTGGGTGGACTGGATGTTGGGTGGGGAGGGGTCTCAGGGAATCACCAGAGCAGGTGAAGAGTGCTAGCCAGGTTGATAGTAACTCAGATAAGATGCCTGCCCGCCAGTTCTTTGTGCAGAGGGCTCTTCAAAGGAACAATGGCCTCTGCCAGTACCTCTGTCTGGGAGAAAGTTTTTTCCCTACTGCCCTCGTCCTGCCTGATACCAGACAACTCTGTTCCTCCCCATATGTCCCTGGTACCTTTTGAGCTGCTATACCAGTGCTAGAGCTCAGAGGGAGTGAGTTTAAGTAAGTGCACGTACAGGCTTTTTAAAAGAAACTGCCTAGGACTCCAGAAGCCATCTGTCTCACTCAGCCACAATATTTGCTGGCTTTTACATCCGTAAGTTATTGGTGCTTCTCTTCCTAACACTGGATACCTAGGCTGTGGGGCCTGGTATGGGGCTGGGGCCTCTTGCTCCTCGGGGGCACCTGTGCAACCAGATATCACTCCTGAATTTTGACTACCATACATGGGTATGGGGCCAGCTCATTTTGTGTCTCCAGCCCTCCTACCAGGTTCAATGTGGCTTCTTATTTAAATCCCTAGTTATAGAACTTCCATTCAGCTAGATTTTTGGCAGTTCTGAATGACAGCTGTTCTATACTTTACTTGTAATTTTGATGTGGTTGTGGGAGTATGCAAGTATTGCATTTATCTAAGCCACCATCTTGACTGTGAAGTCCTCAGTTTCTTATTTTCTACTAAATAAAAAATTTGGGCTAAGCTGAAGAATCAAGAACAGCTTCTGCTCCTTTAAATTGCTGAGAAGTATGCTTAATTAGAAAAGAATGGAATAAAGTTAAGGGAATAATTTTAATCTTTAAGAGAATGAACCAAATTCCCTTTAAACAAATGACTGACTTCCTGCAGTAATACGTGTCAATATACCTTTACAAGGAGTTTGGAATTTGGGAAATATTCCCAAATTTTTGAATGTTCTACTATTCAATAGTAGTATTCAAAATGTAATATTCTAACATTAATAAATAAACAAGGGTGGAAAAAATAAAAACCTATAATTGAAAGAAACCTGAAAAACACAATATACTTCAAATTAATAACATAACTACTATGATGGCAGAGGAGAAAAGGAATACTACAAGGATGACCTCAGTATTTTACTATATAATCTATGCAAAGAAAGCACAGAGGGGGAGCAGCAAACATGGCCTACAGTTTTTTTAGTAGGTTTGTTTCGTCTAGTAGTACAGTTAAAGCAATTCTGTAACTAGTTTTAAATGTACAGTAGAACTGAGTAAATGAGTAAATGTGTTTGGAGGCAGGGTGCTCACTTTGAAGGAAGGAGAGTCAAATACAGATGGAGATAAGCATCCCCTGTGGAAATAGTTTGAACTTGGAAGTACTAGTGTAGATTCATGATTTCTAAAATATGGACATGTACAGGTACACACACGCATATTATTTTTCCTACTTCTGACTCCTAAAAAGGCCCAGAAGAGAATCAACTCTCTTAGTAAGCAACATACTTAGCACCCTAATATTGGTTTCTAAGACCATTCTCTTCTAAAGGGAACCAGAAATCCTCACACAAGTGATTGTTTATAGGGCCACAGCAGAGAACATACAAGATGAGTCCATAACACTTTGTGTCAGAAAAAAAGTTAACACTCAAATAATTGGTGGAGCCCTGCCCAAAGAACACAGGAGACAACCTGACAGGGCTCCAACTGATTAAATTAAGAGAATCTGAACATAAAATATTTGAGGAAAGTATTAAGTAATAAAATAAACCATTAAAAAGGGGAGTTTATGAGGTAATACAAGCGGTAGAGACAGACAGAGATGGGGTAGATGGATAGAGCGATGGCTAAAGGAGTTCTTTCCAGCTGCGGTCCCCAGCCCTTTGGCAGCAGGGACCAGTTTCATGGAAGGCACTCCGGGAGCCGGGCGGATGGGGCAGTTAGCAGGAGGCAGAGCTCAGGCGACCTTCATTTGCGGTCGATTCCTAATGGGCTGGTGGCTGGGGAACCCTGCTTCACAGGATAATGTTGACCGACTGGTCAATGCTGATGCTATAATTGGAAATTTATCATGGGAAAGACTGTTTCAAGCAAGAATTATCAATAGAAGCTAAATCAAAGAAGAAATTTTTGAAGAACAGATAAAGTGTGTCTACACACATTAGCTTATTAGGTGCAAGAAAAAATACAGTAACTATATAGTGAAAAAATGAGATAACTCCTCAACCATATAATCAACCAGATAATCAAAATTAGTATCACCAATGAAGAAGGACAGTGGGTACCTCTGGATATAATACACGTAAGAGCATGGCATTTAAGTGTTTTTCCACTGGGAACACATAGCTTTAATGTTATCATGAGGAAACATCAAATGAACCCAAATGACGGCTTTTTTATTTTTTAAAAAGTAGAGGGGAAGGGCTATATATTTTTAAATGTCATCGTAAAAGATAAATACAGCCTAAAAACCTGTTCCCTCACCAAAGGAGACACAGCAACTAAATGTGGCACATGCTCCCACGATGAGTGTTGTACTGAAGGGGTAAAAATGCTATAAAACAGTATCGTTAGACCAAACTGAAATACAGACAGAGGATTAAAGCATGATGTCGATTTTAAATTTCCAGAATTTAATTGCACCGCAGTTACATAAGAAATATTGTTATTCTTTGGAAATACACTCTGAAGTATATGGAGGGAAAAGGAAATGATGGATGCAACTTACTCTCAAATGGGTGAGGAAAAGGGTGTATAAACGAGGGAAGGAGTATTCACATACATAAATGAAAAAGCACGTGGAAAAAAAGGTTAGTAAAAGTGGACCTGTATAAGGGGAATATGGGTGTTCTTTATACATACTATTCCTGCAACTTTTCATTAAGTTTGGAGCTATTTCCAAAATAAAAGTAAAAAAAAAAAGAAAAGCATAGACCAATGACCTCTCCCACACAACCCAATGAATTTAAAATGACATATGGCAATGTTTCTAGTTTCATAACCTTATTTCTATTAATATCACCTAAGTGTGGAGAAAAATATGGATAAAGTGTTATGTACAACAATGTTTGCCACAGCACTGATTATAAAAGCAAAAAATTTGAAAATACCACATGTATTTTTTAAAATCTGCAGTAATGGTTAATTAAATTATGCTATATAAAATCCAAAGAACACTATACAGCCTTTAAATGTGTGTACAAAAGTTTACAATAACAATTGGAAATACATGATATGCTATCATGTGAAAATACAGAAATAAAAAGGATATATACATAGTATAATCACATGCAGGTAAAATAGAGAGATAGAAAGGAATAAAAATCCTAGAAAAATGAGTAGGAAAAAAATTCAACATAATGCCAACACTGGTCATCTGTCTCCCGGAGATAGCTCATAGATGATTCTCCACCTCCTGCTCTCTGCACATTTCAAATACACAATGACTGTGTGACACTGTTATCATAAAAATAAGCTTTGTTCTTAGAATAATAAATATAGAAGTAAATAGGAATAAGTTTCATTTACTTTAGTTCTTCAGGAACACCTGCTGTATACAGTAAATGACACTGTTGATGTTCAGCTTTACCAATCTAATCTGAGCTACTTCTGGTCTCGAAGGTAGGAAACACAATAAAGAAAGGGGAAGTCATGCATGCTACAAGACAGTCTTCAGTAGAATGTGTTTAAAGTTCTGAGTCCATGCGCTCAGGAGCCACAGCTGCCTGCTCTCGGCTTATTCAGAGACATCAGAAGGTGGTGCGATGAGTTCACTCCATGCATCCCACTGCACCTCGCCCCACCTCAAAGGAGGGAAAGAGAAAAGCAAGGCACCAACAAGGATGAAGCATAACGGTGACTTCAATCTCACAGCACTGTATCTCGTTGAGCTCAACAGTCAGACTTCTTACCACTCCTGCTCAGATGCACACATGCAAGCTGAAATTCTTCAGTTCAGTCCTAGTCAGTAACTTTGGTATTCTACAGGTGCAATTGGTTAAGCCCAATTATTCAGTCCATATTCACGAAGTTGTCTCTGCATGGGATTCATTTTGGTATTCATTGAGAGAGAGGGAGGAGGGAAGGAGAGAAAGGGGGAAGAGAGGCACAGCAGAGAGAAAGTGGGAGGAGCAGGAATAGAGGGAGGAGAGGGGGAGAAAACACCAGAGATTTTAAAAAGTAGGTGACAATGATAAGACAGAAATGTTTGGTTAACTTAAAGGTTGAAAGTAAAAGTGAAACAGCACCACCATTCATTCTAATAGCACGTGAGGCTCCCACAGTCCCTGCCAAACCTTCAGGCTATTTTTTAAGGGGTTATTAAGGGAACTGTGTATCACAAAACAAAAGAGGAAGTTTCTTAATTAAACAATTATTATAGTTCAGTTCCTGTTTAAGATACACACATTTGAAAGCATTTAATTATATTTATTTTTATTTCTTACTATTGCCTGGTTTGAGTAATCTTGAACTTCAACTGAATCTCATAACTCAGCCAATAAAATAATTAAAAATTTTTTGCCAACTTGATTTGGATGAAAAAGTCAAACACTTCATTTAAAATTTATGTGAGGCACATTCATAAGAATACACTAATTTGTCATTCAGATTTCAAACTGAATCAATTTAATGACTGCCGACAGCAAAGCAACAGGAATGCAAAGAAGAAAAATAGTCATACAATTGACAATTACCCAGAGTTCCCGTCATGTTTTATGAATCAACAATTGTCTCCAAACGTGTGAAAGAAATCAATCTGCATTAACTTCTAGCATCTTATAACCTATCTCCACTAAACAATGAAAAAAAAAAAAAAAAGCACAATTAGACATACAATGTAAAGAACTCATCAGTTTGAATGATGCCCTGGCTGGTGTGGCTCAGTGGATTGAGTGTGGGCCTGTGAACCAAAGGGTCACCGGTTCACTTTCCAGTCAGGGCACATGCCTGGGTTGTGGGCCAGAATCCCAGTAGGGGGAGTGCAACCACACATTGATGTTTCTCTCCCCGCCCCCACACCCCGTTTCCCCTCTGTCTAAAAATAAATAAATAAATAAAACCTTTAAAAAAAATAAAGAATTCATCAATTTGAATGAACAAAAAATAAAGCACTTCCCTATGATCCCATGCTCCTTTTCAAGGCAGCACAGTCTCGGGGCTCTCTGTTCCTCTGCTTTGTACTGATGTTCTTTATCAGCAAGACAGTCGCAATGTCTTTCAGACATGAGTGACAAATGACAAGACAACGTAGTTCCATTCTAAAATATGACTATCCTTGGAACATAGCTCTGAAAAGCAACTGGTATGCTTTTCGGAGCTATGAGAATAAATAACACCCAGCACCACTACCACATTCTAAATTAAGCAGGGAAACGAAGTAGAAGTAAAAGCAGGAGACAGCAAAAAAAGAAAAAGAGGAATATAGTGGGGAACTCTTGAAATTTCAACACATAAATAATGAAAAGTGAACTCATTCCTATCCCTGTTCTTCCTGTTTTCCCCTGCATCAAAACCGAACAGGAGGACTAAGTGTTAGATAGATTAAAGTATTTCAGTGGTGAATAAATACCACACCAGTTTCACCTCTTGCCTCAACTCACATCTAGAAAGCTTCTGCGGAGCTTATGTGCATTCTGACAAACAGAGCCCACAAAGTCATGGCTTTGATGCTACAGTTGGCGGGGCCTGACCGAAAGCAGAGTTCCTACTTAAGCATTCCAGCAGGAAGACTCACTCCCAAAACCCTCCAGCAAGGGAAACAGAAAGTTCTGGACCAAGGTGATTCCTGCTGGCTATCTTTGAAAAGAATGAGAGAGAGTAAAAGAAAGAGAGATAACCTGCATAAACTGTATGTCTAATTGTATTCATTTAAATAAATCAGCAAACCTGATTTATTAAAAAAAAATAGTAGGCCAACAGTGACAATATCACCACTGATAACAAGTATTTCTACTAAAGTATAAACAGTAAGTCCAAATCTTGTCCAAATGTCCTATTCTCATTATGCCCAATCCGGACCATCCCATGGAAAACTGCACTGCTCCCTAGCACTCCAGGTCCCTCTCAGCCAGCTCTTTTTTGTCCACAGTTGTTCCCACCCACAAAACACTACAGCATTTGTTCTTCTAGCATGTTAATTGTTTCTTTTTCACTCCTCCCCACCCCGCCCCACCCTCCTTGCATATAAATCAGCTCTACAGGAGGTAGGCTACTTGCCTGCTTAGTTTAACTAGTATACTCCAGTACCTACCACATAGTAGAAATGCAATAAATGTCTATTAAATGAATGAATCCTTCATTAAGCTAAATAATTTCTTGAAACTCTTCTTATTAAGTAGAAAAGACAAAAAATTAGGCAGGGAAATTTTACATAGTTATAATAGGGCAGATTCATTATCTTTACTATGAAAAGCCTATTTACAAATGATTGAAGACACGCATACACATTCTTAAACTCTGATTCCGAAATAGGCAAAGAACCTAAATAACAATTAAAAGGAATGGCAAGTACTTAATATACATTTAGAAAAAATAAACTCACCAATATTAGAAAAAAATAAAGTCACCAACATGGAATAAACACTTAAAACAATATTTTTTCCTGAATAATTAGCAAAGATTTTTTTTGAAGTTATTTATTCAAGTATAGTTGATGGCAAAGAATTTTTAAAACCAAGATCTCCTGACACAAACAGAGTACAGTAAGATGGTCATTCCCATCCAGAAGGAGTGCAATTAAAACCACTCCTTGGATATGGACATTTTTAGCTCTAAATTCTTATATTTCTGACCTGGGCATATTAGTTGTGAAACCTTATTCCAAAGAAATTCTCTAAAATATAAACAAAAATAAATACAAAGACGTTCATCAAAGCATTATTTACAACAGAGAAATTCTGGAAACAATCTAGAGGATTAACAATGGAAAAGCAGTTCAATTACAGTACAACCACTAAATTAATTATTGGTACAGCCTTTAAAATGTATGCTTTAAAAAACTAATAAAAATAAAATGTATGCTTGAAAAACTTCTAAAATACAAAAGACTGTGAATGATACAAGGTTAAATAAAAGCAAGCCAAGTCTGTTCTGAACCAAGCAGAGCAATATAAAAGGAAGGCAGAAGATATGATTATTATTTATCTCTGAGTCATAGGACTATGGCTGAATTTTATGCTCTACACTTCTATGGATTTTCTTCTATTTATTAAAATAAACATGTTCTACCTTTATAATAAAGAAATAGTCAATAAAAGAAAGATTTCGTAGAAGAATTGGAATAAAATATGCTTTTGCGTTATTAACAAGAAGAATAAAGCTTGTAAAAATAAAAAAAAGAACAAATGTTAGCAGTATCCAAAAAAAAAAATTACTAGCATTTTAAAAAAACAGAACACCTTTAATACCCTTTAAATAAAATACAGCAAATAATAAACTACAGCCCTGAATAATCTGTATAGGGTTCTTCCATTCCAAATTTATATTTTTAGGATATTTCATTTAAAATTCAACATCACCCTGGCTGGCATAGCTCAGTGGATTGAGCGCGGGCTGGGAACCAAAGGGTCCCGGTTCGATTCCCAGTCAGGGCACATGCCTGGGTTGCAGGTCAGGTCCCCAGTGAGGGGCCATGTGAGAGGCAACCAAACACTGATGTTTCTCTCCCTCTCTGTCTCCCTCCCTTCCCCTCTCTCTAAAAATAAAAATAAAATCTTTAAAAAAAAAAATAAATAAAATAAAATAAAATTCAACATCAACTACAACAGGGAATTTTTATACGGTTTCATTTCCTAACTCACATAAGTATGAAATTGGAACAAACCTGAAAAAAAAAAAGAGAGAGAAAATACAAAACATATACGGGATTAGCACTGTCCTTTGCCTTGAATATAAACTGAAACTATTGAAAATAAATGGATTTTCCAATAAATGAACCAAATACAGTCATTGATCACAGTGATAAATCATCTACTAGGAAAAGTTTTTTATAAAAACAGCTTTATGTATATTGATGGTTTAAAAGAAAAAACCACCCAGGTTCTTATGGAAACCCTTTTTCTTAATCTGTACAGGCAGAGCAATCATTCAGACTACTCTAAAGCAAATTCAAACATTTAAAACAAAGGTGATAGCTGTGCTTACAGATACACAGATCTACAGCCGTAAAATCTGCACATGCTCTTTGGACTCTGAAAGAGGGTCAACAGGAATAGGAACATCTTTTGCAGTCACCTGACAGCATCGCTTCATGAAATTACATCAGAGGTCTATCTACACCAAGTGTCTGGGCTACCCATGAATGCAGTGTAAAAGAATGTAAATGAAAAGTAAGAAAATTCAAGCAAACCTATTACTTTTCTTTTAAACGCAAATATTTCTTAAGGCTAAATATCAGAAGCAAAATGCTTGGGTATTAACACCTTCCTTTATAACCTTCACTTTGAATCTAGATCCAGAGGGGAAATCATGTTTACAAGAACCACAAGACATGTGAAAAGCAATAACCAAGATAAATGAAAAAATGCTGGGTTAAGTCTTAGTCAGAACTTTATTGCAAAGGTACTTTGTTTTATAAGATGAAGAAATCTACTTTTCTTCCTTTCCTCTAGCGTTACATATTGAAAAAGAAAAACATGATTAAACTATTCTTTTAATGTCATCTCATCATTTATAAAGAGCTTCAGGAAAACAATTTGCATGCAGGCTGAGCACGCTGGTGCACAGTGTGGAATGTCAATAGCTGAAGTTCAATTTCCAGCGCTAATCAAGTTTCTAATACGAGAGCTCTGTTCTTTCCTTTACTACCTGTACAATTTTTTTTGTTTCAGTCTTAATACAAATCTCCTAATATTTTGGAATCAGTTTTTTTTTTTAAGACAAAAGCAGCATGTCAAAGAAAACACAAGAGGTAATTAGTGCTCGTCGATTGTTCTCATTCCAGAAGAGAAAATAAAAATGAGTCAGAACTTTTGGTTTATTTTCATGGTGTGTTATTTATGAAAAAGGAAGTAAGAGAGTACCAGGGTATCAATATAAAAGTAGGGAGTGGCCAAGCAGATTTATAAAAATCAAATACATCTGCGATATTGAGACTTGCCCTGGATATTTCAATTTTCTGCCTTTACTACATAGAAAGCAGAGGGTCGCCAGACCTATCTGTATTATTAGAAGTATCTGGAGTCTTTTAAAAATCCCAACGCCCACGCCACACCCCCAAACAATTCCCACAATGTTTGGGAAATGAAATTAGGTTCCAGAGTTTTTGAAGCTCACCAGGTTTGGGAGCCACTGACACAAAGCATAGGAACCAACTAAACTCTCCTACCTCCTTTAAGATTTACCATAGAAGTCATCCCAAGGAATTAAAAAAAAAAAGAAAAGGAAAGGAAAAAAATCACTAAATCAATGCATTACTCTATACTTTTTTCTTTTGAAAAAGACAGTGTATACATATACTCACGGCTGTTACTGATGCTAGCACAATAAAATGCTGAAAAAATCATTATAAAGGTACGTGGCATTTTATGCTGATATAAGTTTATACTGCACAACATCATTCCTTTAAGCATGCTGATTTGGGTGAGAAAGCAAAGGGAGAGACTGTTATTACAAACTGAAAAAAAGGTTATGCAGATTTCAAGTTGACTACCTCAACTTCTAGTGACAAAGTGGTAGCAACTGGAGAGATGTTTGAAGAGGTATTTGTGCTTAACTTCACCTACCTTAGTATTTCTTCTAGTAAGGGAAAGCATATTAAAAACTTCTATTAAGGTCAAAGCTGGAGGAGGGAAAGAAAAAAATTCTAACCCTTGTAATTCCAATTATTTAAACATGATCCATAAGATTTTCACTCATTATATAACATTGTCTTTACTGCCAGATTCTTCTGTCCCTTACATTTTTAACCAAAAAAAAAAGGGGGGGGGGGAGAAGTTGCATGTGTTCTGCTTGTATTATTGGTTCATGACATTCAGAGTCTGCCGTGTACAGAGCACCACCTGTGTACTTAGCTTAATCTGCAGAAATCTTTCAACCCTAGATAAGAATATAGATTATTTTTATGCTATCCAAATGGGAGAATGTTCCAGATACCAGAAGATGAAGGGGTCCCAGAGGGACCATAATTCTAACATGCTTATGAGCACTACAAAATCTGGCTTCAGAGACACCTCTAAATTTGGCAGCGCTTCCCATGATCACCATGAACAGACGAGACATACTTATTTAAGCAGTGAAAGCAAAGGGCATCAGACAAGAAGCATGTCCTTGTGTGCACGGCCACGTTAGATTTCAGATATGCAACATTCTCGCAGAAGAAATCCAGAAAAATTGGCGTACCAATTTATGTGCTACAAACATGATTATGCTTCATACTGTAGCATAGGATTAAAAACATAGATCTCGACCACTCTCAGAAAACTAAGGTCAAGCTATGTAATATTTTTCTTGAGTGCTGGTTTTTGGCATTTTGGTGATTTCAATGACATTTATAATGGGCCAGCTGTCAACAAAGAATCACTTAACTAACTTTTTAAAAATAGCACATAAAGGTGAAAGGAATACTTCCTTACAGAACAGATATGCTGGAGATTAACTTTAGAGTTGTTCTCTTTCATCCTAAAGTTTCCTCTGCCCGCAGTGCAGTCGTGATACAGCTGTGACAGAGGAACTCCCATGGCAACAGACTAACATCATAAACACCAGATTAAGACTTGGCTGCAAAGCCAAAGGAGATGATGGGCTGGGAAGGAAGAGGCTAATAATTCAAACAAATCTCTTCCAAAATAACTATGGGAATACTAAACATTACTGGCCAAGCAAATTGCTTTTTGTATAACTGTTCCCTTTTTTGAAGTTTGCCCCAGTGTGAGAGACTCTCTGTAAGTCAGAATCTTAGCATTATTTTAACATACTGTTCTGTATTTAATAATCTTATGCTTTCAGACATTAGTCTGTTACCATGGGAATGACAGCAGCACAAATACGGGATTATGGCTATCAAGCAGGAGAAAAGAATAAGCCTCGTTATGTTCAATAATTAGCAGCTACATGGTAAAAAACAAAACCATGAATTTAGGTTGATGCATTTATCTCAGTGTTTGAATACAACTCAGAGTGTGTTGTTGCTTTAAAATGAGATTCTAACAAACTGCCAAAAAATACTTGACTAGCAGTTGCTTTAATTTAAAAACTCATTCTGTCCAACTCTTTTCTTAATTCTTTCCTGCAAAAGACTGGTATCTAATGGTGATGCACAACATCCCATGGTGGATTCCGGTAACTTCAGCCAACACTTTTAAGAGAAAAGCATGAAATTACTAAACATGACAGGCTCCTCTACCTTAGTTAACTGCAAAAGGAACAGCTTCCAGAAGCCGCTGCTGCCTTCTCCCGCAATGACCAGCCACGTTATCCAGAGGCAGAGTGCTAGATGGGGTAGGACTGCTGTGCAAGAGGTGTCGGAGTCTACCTGGGACCAGCATGCGATCCACAGAGGCCTCTATTCTTTCTTCTGAAGTGACAATACAGGACATCAGACTCTATGAGGCTGACCATGATGACTAAAAAAGTGTTCCATGTAGTTAGAACTTTTGAACAAGGCCTGCAACTTCACTAATGCAGGAAAGATTAGCAAAATGGTGGATAAACATTTTGAGATTACTAAAGACTGCTAAAGCAGTATTTTTCTAAACTAAAGACTGCATCCAAACATAAAAACATGTACTAGAGAAATGCCATGCCACCATCTTCCCTGAATCTTTGGGAAAATGAGCACATTGCTAGACCTCCAGCATCCTGTGGTATCAACCGCTCTCTCTACGAGTAGCAATTTTAACATAGCACACCTAAATCAGGTGGCAAGAATGAAATCTTAATCTACTCTGAAGACAGTAAATATCTGCCTAAGATTGTCAGCTCCTTGGTACTTTCAGACCTTCCAGCTTCCTTCTTGCATGAGGTTTCTGCATTCTAAGGCAACGGCACAACACATCATTGCAGGAAAGTAATTTTAGAATGTGCCATCCAAATTAACTGGTCATGAATAGGCTCTGATTAAAATATAAAGAGCTTTTAAAATAATTTTAAACGATTCACTAGAACTTATTTGGAGATATTTTAACCTCTGAATGTGCAATGAACTATGGTCTCCCCTGGTCACAGCCTCGCCTTAGAGAGGGACATTTCTCGTTAGACCTTCTGCCATTGTGTGAGAAGTACCTGAGCCATACAATCGAAATGGTCCACACCTGCATTTCCCTCTGCCTTTTCTGATTTATACCTTTTCAACTTAGGCACAGTTCTCTTCCGCGTTCCAAACCATATTGTGTATACTTCCCCTTCTCAGTGAATATCACTCATTTGTTTATAAGGCTAGACAGTCAGATAATTTTGAACACAACAATGTAACAATTATTTAAAGAATCCTATGAGATCAAAAGACCTCAGCTTACATTCTTTAGGCATTTGTTTGAATTCCATTTTAGATTAGACAAAGGGATATTTTCCCAACATAATGTTCTAACATATTCACAGGAATTCAACTAAGGCCACTTGTGAATGAATATCTAAGCTACACTTAACTAGGCTTTTCTAATGTGACTGTGAAGTTCAAGGGGATGTTTGCTGCTTTGGAAAGTGCCTTCTGAGACCCACTAAGATTCCTTCACAGAATCCTTTGGCGCCTGGTCTCCAAGACTTCCTGAATCTCAGCCAAAGACACTTCAGATAACAGAAGGAAAGCTAAGCTCTCTTTTCTTAATTTCTAGACCTTGTTCTTTCTTTTTGGATAAAGCCTGAGTTGAAAAGAAGAAATGAGGGGGGAGAAACCTATACATTGGAACAGTTTCATAAACACAATTCCTTGATTTAATCCTTCCAGCAATCTGATGAAGTAGATATTATTATACCCACTTAAAAAATGAAAACATTAGGAAGACAAAGACATCCAACATTAGTAACGGAAAAACAGAATTCAAACCCAATACAACTCAAAAACCCAAGTTCTTTTTTGCTGTCTAGAAATCCAGTCTTCTTGAAAGTAGAAACCCTGTATTTTGATTCTTCTGTGTAATTCAGAGATGACATAGGTTCTTAACAAACCACATATAAGAGGCCAAGGATTTAAGTGAAACTACCTAGTGTTATTGCCAAGGCAACTCCTTTGCCTATACCAGACCAGAGCCAAATGAACTTACTGCCACAGCATCAGAGATGAGGGAGGGAGCCTTATGCCTCCATCCATTCTGAAGTTGAAGTATCCAAGCATAAGATTGTCACTTACCTAAAAGAAAGACAAAAGCACCATTATTGTAACTGCAGGCATTCACCTCTTAGAAAGTTATACTCAATGTGTCCTGAGCACAACAGTGTAAAAGCTATCTCTTCATAGTTCTAATTTCTCAAGGCCATCTCACATTCTTTGTTACTACCGTATTTTTTGGACTATAAGATGCGCTGGACCATAAGACACACCTAGGTTTTAGAGGAGGAAAATGGGAAAAAAAATTTTGAAGCAAAAAATGTGGTTAAATATTTAACAACAAAAATAACATAATATTTCACCAATGTAAATGTAAACAGCCAGGTAAGCTACATTCGGACTATAAGATGCACCCGCATTTTCCTCCCAAATTTGGGGGGTACATCTTATAGTCTGAAAAATGCAGTATTTAAATTCCAGTCTTTTTCTCACCTTAACCTAGAACAGTCTTTATATATTTTTTGAGGTGACAGAACATTTTTAGAAGACTTATTAATCCTCTCCAGAAAATTATATATAGACACTTTTCAAACAGCTTCAAAGTCCTCCTGCCATCTATCCACGAGCCCCACAGGATGAATATCTGAGCTAAGACTGGACTGCAGGGTATCTCTGAATCTTAAACATGCTTCATATTCCTTCAGAATCCCACATAAAATTTAAATTACTAAAGCTGTGTATGCTCTATGCACAAAGTTTTGCATCCAGTGATAGAAAAGTCACATTCTCTTCAAGCACATATGACACATAAACAAAAAAGACTAGGCAGCAAAGTATCTGAAAATAGGAAAAAACTGACAACTCTTTGGATGCCAACTAGATCTGTTGGTTATAAAAATCTCAATTTTAACACTTAAAAACAAACCAAAGAGAGAATTACCAGGAAAACCTGAAGAAGACAAGCTGTGCTGTTGCACGCGTGTATGGTGTGTGTGTCTATGTTATACACTGATGTGGAGATGGGCCCAGCCCTAACAGATAGTGCAACATAATTAGAAAGTTTCCATGAGTAAAGTCCTGTGGTTTTGTTGCATAAATACACAGACCAATGAAACAAAGCAAAAAGTTCAGAAACTGACACAAGTATACAAGGAAAAGATGAACTTTTTTTTTTTTAAAGATTTTATTTATTTTCAGAGAGAGAAGGGAGGGAGAAAGAACAATGTATGGTTGCCTCTCACACGGCCCTCACTGGGGACCTGGCCGGCAACCCAGGCATGTGCCCCGACTGGGAATCGAACCGGGACCCTCTGGTTCCCAGCCCACGCTCATCCCGCACTCAATCCACTGAGCTACACCAGCCGGGCGGAAAAGATGAACTTTTTAATATCCAGTTTGAACGACTGAATAGCCATTATAAAAAAATTAAATTGCATCCATATCTCACGTTATGTACCAGAATATACTCCAAATGGATCACAAATCTAAATCCAAAAATAAAGTTACACAAATATTGAAAGAAAGAAAACTTGGGTAAAGTCCATTATAAACTGAGAGTGCAAAAAGGCAGGTGCAGAAATAATAAAAGATTAACAAATCGGTCTACATAAAAATTTATTTCAAAACAGAAATAGTTTGCATAGCAAAAAAAATCCATTAGCCAAAAGACAAATACATACTTGAAAAAAGTATTTAAAATTCAACACAAAAGGATAATATACCTCATATACAAAAAGCTCCTAAAATATCTAAAAGAAAAACAGGGCAAGATGTATGAACAAGGAATATACAGAAACAAGAAGTGAAAATGGCTCCAAATTACTCAACAAAAGACATTCATATATTTTTCACTGATCACGCTGGCAAAAATTCCAAGTCTGACAACATACTGTGTGAGCTAAAGGGAAGCAGCACCTTTGTATTTTGCTGGTAAGAAGGCAAAATGGTACAAAGACCCAGGAAAGGGACTTGGTAGATACCAACAGAGATGTAGATTTATAAACCAGTGCAGAGGGAAAAGAATGTGTCAGTGAAGAAAAAATGGACTCTTTATTATATGGTGTGACAGAATTCCAAAAAAAAATTAGAACGTAGAAAGAATGATAGAAATAGAAAATCACTGGGAAAACACCACAGGCCAGAATAGATGATAAAATTAAAAAGGGAAAAATAGTAATCTTATTGTGGAGAAATGTGGTTGATGCCACTTTAGCCTACTGTGGTAAATGTTAACATTTGGGGAACCAAAATGAAAGGTCTATGACACTTTTTGTTTTATTTTTGCAAAATTTTTGAAAATCTGAAATTATTTTTTAAGTTAAAATTGTTTTAAATTTTTTAAATAAAAACCACTCTTAAAATATGCTTTAAAAAATGGCATGGAGACAGATATCCAAATGGAAAACAAACTAAAATTAGATCCTTATATAACATACACAAAAATTTTTGTTAGGTTAATTGAAAGTAAAAAGCAAAGCTGAAACTTTTAGGAAGAAAAAGAATGAGAGAGAGAGAGAGATAAAGAGAGAGACTGATGACCTTGAGTTTGTGTATACTAACATTAAAAACAACAAAAGATAGCATAAACAAACTAAAAAGGCAAGCCCATACACTTGAAATACATATAACCAACAAAGGATTGGTATTCAGAACATAAAGAATTTCTACATATCAAAAAGAAAGACAAACCAATCTAATAGAAAAATAGATCTTATCCAGGAACTGACAGAAGAGAAAAAACCCAAATGGCCAATAAATATGAAATGATACTCGACCTCACGAGTCAGGGAAATACAAATTAAACCCAGGAGATATCTTTTCACCGACCCCAAACTGACAAACATTTTATTGCCTGGCAATGCCAGTGGTGGAAAAGATGGAAAGGAATGGGAGCTCTCCCACCGCACCTGTGAGAGCATCCGGAGGAGCACAATCACAAAAAAGAAGGGTAGATGGGTCTAGGGAAGCAGGGTATGTCCAAAGTAACTCCACTTCTGGGTAGATTACTCTAGAGAAATTCCCAAAGTGTTAAAAAGTAGAAGACACATAGAGGGAGAAATATACAAGAATGGTCATAATAGCACTGGGCATGATACAGAGAGATCTAATTAAGATAACTCACATCGCTGGGAAGAAAGAAGTAGGGAGGGGCCATAGGAGTTTGCCGAAGCAACTGTGGGCAGTCTAGGTAGGATTGGATTGACGGAGAAGCTGAACGCCTCCAGAGCCCATGGAAATAAAAAGAGGGCCGGCTCCCAGGCTCCCAGAGAGTTCTCTGGCTCCTGAGCTGGAGCTGGCTGGGCTCTCAGGTTTGCTCTGAGGCTCTTCTTCCTCGAGGATGCCTGGACAATCCTGCTACAGCTGCCTGCATTCTCCAACAGATGGTAATTTGTATGGGGAGGAACTCTAGGCACAGTCTAGGACCAGGCTGGCCTGGCAGAGGGGAGCAGGTTTATTCTTTGGGTGTTCTAGAGGGAACAGGCTCTGAGGCAGACGCCTGCCATTCTACCAAAATCTGTAGTTTTGTGTATTACATTGCTTTTAGTTCATAAACTAACCCTATGGAAACAAGATAACTAAAACTAACAGGGAAAAAAAGACAGGAGAATTCAGGTGTTACAGTTTAGCCTTAATTGATAGGCTTAAGTGATTAAAGCTGTGACT